>CAKLIZ010000667.1:87447-118306 GCA_922035795.1 Oreochromis mossambicus
ACACAAAGAGGGTAAACTTTTTATTGCACTGTAGCAAATTTTTAAAGCCAAAAACCCAAAAATGAGTAACTAGTGTTGCGTGTATTCAGAATCTGAGAGAGCAATCAGACAGAGTCAGAATGTCTGTTTTGCAGCTTTTATTTTCTTCAACAAAGTACAGTCAGCGCACAGTTTATATAGTCATGGTTATCGCCCCCTTCTCGCGTCAAAGCAGTTTATTCAACATGCATTTACTGGTAAATTATCAGATCATTTATCAGAACTCATAATCACATTCCACCACGTATGTTACTTGATGTTCTTCCAGGTGCTATCTGTCTTAAGGTCTAACCGCTCCCTATCTACCCGAGCATGTTTCTCAAACTGTGTGAGTGTCATTCCTCTTTTAGTTTCTTGTTATTGTGCAGGCTCTCTTGCAGTTGTCAGCAAACTCTGCTCTTACTCAAATTCTACTTCTAGCTTATCTTATCTCATTCTGTGTCTTATGAGAATGTGTAGAAAACTTGTATATGTCAGCGTGTAGCCAATCTCTCTTATTCTGTCCCTTTTCTTCAATAGATCACCTGGACAGTCGCACAAGATGAAGCTTGTGACCTTCCCATCCTGGACTAGAATACAATTGGGAATTGGGACAGCCTTCGTCGCGTCGCTGTGACGTAATCGGCCTTAAAATGCGGCCTTTAAGGCTGCAGACCCTGAATTGGGATACAGCCACAGTAGTTCTAAATAACAGCTTTAAACTGAATTTATCATGTGAACGTCTGCATCATTTAACCCCATCTGTGATTGTTTTACCTGGCCTTCTCTACAAATACTGCAGCCTGCTGCCTGGTATATAAACCATGCCAACATTCCCTTTCTATCAGGGGTGGGGAACTCCGTCGAGAGCCGGTGTCCTGCAGGTTTTAGATCTCACCCTGGGCCAACACAACTGAATCAAATGATTAGTTCATTACCAGGCCTCTGGAGAACTTCAAGACATGTTGGCTGTGTCCGAATTCAGGGGAAGGATGCTTAAAATGCCATATTTGGAGGCAATGACGTCACAGCGACGCGACGAGGACTGTCCGAATTCAAAGAGCACTCAAAATGTGGCGACAAATGTGTCCTACTTTTCCGCGAATTTGAGGGTTAGTCGTGTCCGAATACAGGGGAAGGATGCGCCAATGCCATATTTGGAGGCAATGACGTCACGGCGACCCGACGAAGGCTGTCCGAATTCAAAGAGCACTCAAAATGTGGCGACAAATGCGTCCTACTTTGCCCTGAATTCTAAGGATGGTCCGATGTATCCTTCATGTCCTACTATATCCCAGGATTCATTGCGGGTCATAGAGGAGATTTGTTTCTGATAACGATGGTGGTCGAAGCAGGAGAGGAAAACACTTTCAAATGTAAGTATATGAAAATCTGCTTGTACAAAAGTTAAATTGTTATAGCGGTCGTGTTGTTAAGCTTTGGGCATCTGCATAGACATGTTTCTTTTCTTTAAAATAACCGTAAACCAGCTTGTATCGGGGGTCCCGCGATTTTTCATATATTGCCGCTTACATACAGCTAATTTTGATTTTTTCGAATTGGTGATATGTTGTGGGGAATAAAGACCAAACGGCTTAATTTATTAAAACGAGGAGAAAACGATCACCTCTTCACTGGGGTGAAGAATTGGGCCGCTACGGCGTGGATGTACAAGAATAAATCAATTTACACATCATATTCATATGAGTACGGTCCTATTAACCCTCATGCTGTACAGCAGCGGTCCCCGCGACCTTTTTGAGCCACAGACCGGTTTATGTCAGACACGGAGCGGCCTTTAAGGTATCGTGGATAAATACAACCACATAAAATGATCCGACCAAGACAAAAACTGTGGTATTTTGTAAATATAATAATAAACGTGAATGTACTGTGTAACTTTATTAGAAGCGTCCTCCTGAAAATGCGCCAATATTGACAGTAACATCCTCCTCTCTGCCACTTAATGCTCTCTGGTCGCTATGGTAACGTGTAAATATTTATTTCAAAATAAGACACACAACTACAACAAGGGAAAGACTCAGGGAAACCGAGTTAACGATAAAACCCCTGAAAACCATAAATTTCACACCGGAGCCTTAACTCTCGTGGCCCGGTACCAAACGACTCACGGACCGCTGCTGTACAGAACCTGTGATGTCCAGACGGTGTTCCTCTGGTGTTCTGCTGTGAAAACCTTTGGGTTTAGGGATTAACATAGTTGCCATGGTGTCCTTTCTTCTCTTATTTGTTGTGTGTGATCAGGACAATTCTGGAGAGGATGGGCCTGCAGGGGAAAGTCACCCCCTTGCAGGCCAGAAGACATGAGATAACTTTAAAGAATACAAAGTACGTATGTGTGTTATCAAGAAGATAATTCTCAAGAACACAAGTTAATAAATGTGCAATTACTAAGAGTTGTTGTGGTGTTTTTATTTGCCTGCTGTCATTTTTGATTTCCTCTGCCTTTAGGATTGCAAGTATCCAGGCTCAGGAGAGGGGGTCAGTGGGAAGCCCACTGCTGCTACTTGGCCCTGGTTTGCCCTCATGGATGAGGTGATAGGACAGATGCCTTCCATTAAGCCTCTTGTCCTAATTTCCTCTCTCCCTGAGGACACTCCAGGGCCAAGCGCAGCAGTGGGTGACCAAAACGACAGCGATGACGAAGCGGCTCAGCCACCTACGACAGGGAGAAAGAGGAAAAGAGACGGGGATGATGAGCTGCTAGACCTCATCAGAGAGGACATGAGGCAGCAAAGAGAGGCTGAGGAGAGGAGAGCAGGGAGAGGACGGACAGACTGTTTTCACTTCTAGAAAGATTAGTTCCCAAATGAGTTATGTATTGAGAAATTTATTTATTTGAATATATTTGTTACATTGTTATATGTGTTGCATTAGTTTAAAGGTTTTATGTTATTAATAAATTGATTCAAACAAACAGTAATTGTCACTGAACTCAATTTGATTTACAGGCATTTGTAACACGTATAAACATAACGCTAACTTTGAACAATATTACTTGGATATTTATTTGATAGCAATAAAGTAAATAACAATAACAATTAAACAAGAATATTTCAAATACACAGTATGTAAAGATGGAAAAACAATATTTTCAGTTCCTGGACCGTTTCTTGAACAACTGTAATAGATTACAAGAAGTCTCTGGCAGTGTTGCTGAATCTGCCCGAGCAAGATCAGACATGGATGAGCTGCTGCAACTGAGACCTGCGGTTTGTCTTTTCTGGTGGGCGAGTGGAGAATCACACAGGGTGGTCTGCAAAGACAGCTTCAGGATGCTTCCTCCCACTGTCCACTGCATCCTCCATCCACAGGGTTTGCAGGGCTGGCTCACTCATGGCTGCCACACCACTAAGATGTTTTCAGAAATATGCAAGCAGGAGATGGTGGATGCTATATTATTAGTATAATACTTGTAACTCTGTAGCAGACAACAGTTTGATAAAGTGCTATGTAAAAAAACAAACAAACAAAAGATTAGATTTTATACGTTTCAAAGATATTTAGTTTATATATTTTATATGATACAGTACATGTGTGAGAATGACCGATGTTGTGGCAAAAAATGATCGTCTGCCAAAAACTGATTTCCGGTTCTTGCCCTAAACTGATCATATTTAACCTGCTATGAATAACTTGTTGGTCTATAATATGTGAAACATGTCAAATGAGTCCCTCATTAATGATATCAAGTCACCTGCCACCAGCAACATTCCTGTAACAAGGTAGAAGCTGCAATCAGTTTTTGGCAGTGACTTTTATATATCCTTTATTCATCCAGTTAAAAAAAAAATCTTATTGACAGTAGAAATTTATTTTTTAAGAGTAATCTGGCCAAGAGGACAGCAGACAGCGCAACAAATATATCAATTGTACCTACATTATAAAGTTATAAAGATACTTGAACAACAGGTAATTATTGTATATATAAAACCCCTTAGTAAACCATGTTCACCGAAGTCTATTTACCAACATACATAAAGATATTACACATATTACACTCGGAAACATTGGAAATCAGTTTTGGCAGGCGAACACTTTTTTGGCACAACGCCGGCAATATTTCAATTATCCGTGTAATTAGCTAAGTAATTCCTAAATGCGTGTAGATTAAAGGAAATTATTTTACCTGGATATGATTGTCTCTGATGAGCCTAAGGTACAAAACGTGCGGGCGGCGACGATAAGGTTTTTCTAGCTGCTTGAAAAATAAAATTGTCCAAACAAAGGAGCCACATTTCTGGGTCCATTTTAAAGTTTTCGCGCTGTGGCGCTAGCGTCCGGAAAAACACGCAAGTAAGGGCGGAGTTGAAGGCTAGGAGGCTGTCCACAGCCCATCTGTTATGTTGGATACTCATTGTTTGTTCAATAAAGTTTCTATGGAGAAAAAAGGGGCTGTCCACAGCCGCTCACTTCCTGACTACCAGTCCGTCTAAGGACACTACCTTGTGACGTAGGTAGGTAGTGTCCTTATGAGCATCCTTCCCCTGAATTCGGACACAGCCAGGTGAGGTTTGGTCACAGTGATCTCTCAGTAGTACTGAGTCTTTGTGATCATGAACAATAAGTTAGTGAGCTTCACGTTCACGTTTGCGTCTGCTGCTAGAAAAGCATTTCTTCACCTCTGCAGATGTAAACATTAAGTGTTAGTCAGTACCTGCTCGCTGTAGACGGTTAGCACCTCCTCCACCCAGAAGGTGAAGTGGTACGATCCATACCTGGACTTCTCACTGAAGGCTGGAGAGGAGGCAAACCTCCACAGGAAGCTCTGCTGCTTCAAGGCCTGCTCCTCCGTCTGCTTTGGGTAGATCTCATCCAGGAGCCTCGTCTCAGCCGACTCAATCTCCTTGGGCCCCATGGCCAGACTCCACCACACCAGGGACCGTTTTTGAGGAGCCTTGAAGCCTTCGTCATCCCTGATCCCGCATAAACCCTGTCGGTTTGTGTCGTGGTTCAGACAAGGCACATGAAGCTCTGGTCGGGATATGCAGGGATGTCTTCTTTGCGCAGATATTTCTTGTACAAATAGGAATCCTGGGCTTCCTGTTTCAGGTCATTCAGACTCTGTTAATTTGGGTTGAACCCAGGACAAATGCTTACTTTTTCTTGTTTTTATTTCATATTCTATTTGTGTCTGCATGATCAGACAGAGGACGATTTAGTTCAACAATGAAGAAAAAAGAAAATTGTCCTTGTCAGAGGTTGAGTTCACTCTCAGCATTAGTGATTTCTCCTCTCTGACAGCTCAGACTTTATTCAGACCCCACCTAGAATAATGGATTTATTAAGAAATGAAACTTACTGTGTCAGATCCGCCTGTGGGCGTGGCCAAACACGCCTCCGATATGAACTCTTTATGGTCTGTAAACAGGACGATAACAGCTGATGGCACCGAGGAAACATGCTGTCATGTGACTATTCACCACGAACAGCATGTAAACAAGCCCGTGTGAAGCGCCCCCCTGATGCATACCCCCCCCACACACACACGTACGCACACACTCTGCTGGCTCATGGAGACGTCACGGTTACACAGAGGCTTCTTTATACGAGCCAAATATTTCTGTTTTCTTCTTTTCAGCTCATTTTCTTCACAGACTGAAAATCGGATACATTTAGTTTCAGATTAAAAACTCATCCAAACATTTTCAGCTCTGCAAACTTTTCTCAATAAATCAACAATCCTGATCAATGGTGAAAATGTGTTTCAGGGGAAACTCAAACGCTGTGCTCCTGACTCTGCAACCATGTGTACCACTATAACACCACGATTGGATGCAGCTGGTGTTACACACAGACGCAAAGATTCATTCAGAATCAAAACAACTTTATTCTCCATCTCCACGTGAACACAGACAGTGTGCATTTAAACCCCGCCCCCCTCGCTAACAGCATGTGGAGACATCAGATTCAGAGCTGCAGGCTGAGGTCACGCGAATACGAAGTGTTTGGTTTTCAAAAAAGTAAACCACAGGAGTCGTCTCACTGCTGGGAGTCCTCATGCTCCATTGGTTCCTGCTTTGGTTCTTCTGTTGAAGAGAATCAGAGAGGAGGTCAGACGTGCCAGCGCAGGCTCACAAATAAGAGATGTATTGATTTATTACCTTTGAAATGCTGCTTGAGTGAAAGCTCCTCCTTCAGCTGGAAGCTTGAGTCAGGCCACAAATGTTTCACCAAGGCTTCAGCAACTTTAAAGTCATCAAATTGGATTCCAAATGGGACATTCCCATCGGATGCTCGACAGAACGTGAGGTTCTCTCTCAGAAGGTCACAGTCAAACTTCAGCACCTGACAGAGAGCAGAGAAGATGAGCGACATTTACGAGGAGAAACTATAAAACTTTTTTATGAATGAAACGCTCACAAATACACACTAAGCTTTATCACACAAAGACACCTGCTGTATAGAGTGAGGATGAGGTGACAGTACCTGTCCCTTCTCCACGTGCAGGGCAATGGCAACATTATCCCAAACATAAAACACTTCAGACTGCTGGTCCTCATAGGCCATCTGGTTTTCGTTGGGTTTTGGGATCAACTCATACCTGACAGGAAGGTCAGAGACACACATAGCATTTTAAACAATCAGCTGACAGAGGACTTCAGCCTGCTGCAGTGTGACAGGTCCATCACACTGATGCTCACAGCCAGAGTGGAGCAAAGGAGCCAATCATTGGAGAGAGTAAAACTGATTTAGTTGCTTTTTCAATAAATTTCAACCAACAGCCCTCCAGTGACCTTTGGTTAACATGTTTACCTGTGTGATTCTTACCTGTGTGTCTTACACATGGCCTCTGGTCTCCAGATAAAGCGTCCATCTCTATAAGTGCAGACAGCGTCTGGGTCATCACGAGGGAGCAAAGGATACTTTGAGAAGCGCACCTGATTGGCTGGGCTGTGGACCAAGACAACATGTACCATTTCCTTCTTGTATAGGGAGGTTTTTAACACCCTCATGATGGGCGGAGCTCCAGAGCAAAACTGGCAACAATAAAAGAGACACACCTGTTACACCGTGACCGCAAACAGGACCTGCCAGTGTGTGTGTGTGTGTGTGTGTGTGTACACACACAAGGCTTCTCTTTGTCTCTGTGGTCGTTTACTCTCTCAGCTTGATGTTACTTTCAGTCTGAGATGATGGATAAATGAATTTATGGAATTATATTTCCTGACATAGAGAATCAGTCACCAAGCTTCACACTAATGTAAGAAACCCTGCCGCCCTCTGCACACATTAGTCAAAAAGTGAGCAGTCAGTACCTGATTGCTGTAGGCCTCCAGCATCTCCTCCACCGTGAAGGTGAAGCGGTACGATCCAAAGATGGACTTCTCACTGAAGGCTGGAGAGGTGGCAAACCTCCACAGGAAGCTCTGCTGCTTCGCAGCCTGCTCCTCCGTCTGCTTTGGGTAGGTCTTCTTCAGGAGCCTCGCCTCGGCCTCCTTGATCTCCTCAGTTCCCACAGCCAGACTCCACCACACCAGGGACAGCTCGAGAGGATCCGAGGAGCCTCCACAAGGATCCTTGAAGCCTTCGTCCTTCCTGATCTGAAGTAGCGCCTGTCGCTGTGTGTCATGTTTCAGTTTAGACACGTGAAACTCGGGTCGAGGGTAAGCAGGGATGTTTCCTTTGAAGAGGTAGTAGGCTAAACGAGTACCCTCAGCTACCTCTTTTAAACGACTCAGCTTTGCATGCTCAGTTATTAAATAATCTTCCTCCATTCCACGGCTGTTTCTTGTTTTCTGCATGATCGGATGTAAATCAGAAACCTCAATTAATGGTCTCTACTGTCCGGAGGGCAAGCGCACCGTCAGCTGGTGTGAAGAGAAGTAATGTCTTGTCTGTGACAGTCCACAGTTTTTCCACACCACACCCAGTGACTAATGATGTGCTTACTAGGAAACGAAACTTTCTCTTTGAACACTCACACACACACACACACACACACACACACACACGCGCGGGGAAACGAAGCTTTCTCTTTGAACACTCACACACACACACACGCACGCGAGGAAACGAAGCTTTCTCTTTGAACACTCACACACACACACGCACACACACGCGCGCGCACACACACACACACACACACACAGATTGTCTAATTCATTGTGTAATGTCTCTTTAACAGTTAAACCTGAATAGTCATTTATTTAACGGAAAACTGTGCTTTTGATTGTATTTGTTCTAATGTTCTGTTAAGGATGATTTTTCTGTTCTCTGAATCTTGATGATGTTCATATGAGCTGTAAAGTCAGTGTCAGGGGCATTGTCAGTTTTTGTACGGCACGTACTAGGAAGTACGAGAAGTGCGGAAGTGAGAGGCTTGTGAAATGGGACGGTCAAGCCTTAGTCGCGCTGCTCAGGTTGCATAGCAACCATGATACCGCGAGAAACGTTTCATACAGCTTTGTGTGACAGAAATGAAGGAGAAAATGTTTTTTGTTCATTCATTTTTTTATGACATCACTTTGATTAGTTGAGTATCTGAGGCTGAGACCACAGGACTGTAAAACATGATTGTTGGGCTTCATTTCTGTACTGAACAGTCATTTAAAGATTAGTTAGTAAATAACAATTAGCTGATGTTGTAAAAAATGTTTGGAATCATGTATGATTTTCATTCCACTTCTCGTGTGTACACCACTTTGTATTGGTCTTTCACGTGGAATTCCAATAAAGTTGATTGCACTGATTGCTCCACACAAGGCTGAGCTTCAGCTGCAGCTCCACTGTGCTTACTGAAGCCAGCACTACCCTAGTTACTGTAGTGCCATTTGCCTATAAAATTCATGCTAATTCCCCCCCTCCCCGTCCCCTCCACTTCACCTGTCAAAGTCTACTTTGAATGTCTCTGCAGTCCACATCCTGATCCCAACAAATGGCCTGTCACAACTGATAGGTTTGCAGCGTAAACCTATTCGCTGGAACGTTCAGGACAATTTGCTACACAGCAAGAACAAGACGCAAGTAGGCAACGTTCCTCATGCATGAGGAGGCCTGTCTGGAGCCAAGTGTCGTTCCAACCACTTAACCTCCGTCAGACTCTCAGCCAGGTTCCTCATAACACTCCTTTTATTGTGGTTACATGAATATGCATAGGTTCATTAACATATGACATCTTACATAGGTATACATGTGAACAAAGAATAGTGTGTGTGTGTGTGTGTGTACCCATAAATGACTTCCTAAACCTGCTGGCCTGGAAGTCCAGCAGTTCATCTAAACAATATGCACTTAGCCTAAAACAGACATAGATACGTTTATCCTACCATAAAACAATAAAACAAGGTACGACCTCTTCCCATGCTCCCAGGATGTAGGTGTGCATTCCAGAGGACTCTGGAATGCACCCCAAGCCTTTGCAGCCTGCTAAAGATCACACATCCCATCACTACACAATTGATTATACACCTCTAAGCATATATGGTTAAATATTTCTTAATACAAATGACAATAATAAAATATAACCCCAACAACAACCAGGATGTACTTCTTCTTTATCTCCCCTATCTGCCATGAAAACAGATAGCAGGGGTTGTGCATTTGATAAACCACATTGTCGCGCTGACCTAGTAGGTGTGGCTGTTACTCTTCTCTTCCTCCTCTTGCCCACTACCTGCTCTGTGCTGCTGCCTGCGCATGGCCGCTGATTAGACCTTGTGTGCAATCTACAACTAAGCGCAGCCTGGTGCGCGCTGCTCCGCCAGGTGAGCTGAATTAGAGCAATCAAGGGCTGGCGTGCCTAGTAGACCTTAAAATGCATGCAGCAGTCATTTGACCTGGGTGCGACATACTGAGAGGACAGCAAACAAAGCACAATCCACTTTCCACTGTGAGGAAGACTTTGAACTAGACGGGCTATCGGTAAGCTCTTGGATTCATATTTGCTGTTTATATGTTTGGGAACTATTAGTGATGGGTAGATGAGGCCTCGTGAAGCATTTCAGCACATTCCCCAAACTGTATCGATACTGTGTCGACACAGTGTTGCTGTTTTGCTCCATACTGACACCTGCTGGACCTTAAATATCATTGCAGGGAACTTACTTGAGACTCACAACAGACACTGATTCAATGACATAGTCATACTTGTATACACTGTAAGGTATTGTACTTTCCATAGAATCATTTTATATGTTTTACATTGCAAATATTGTAGACATCTTTAAAATATATTGTGAATGACATAAAGTAAAAATGAAAATGAAAGTATTGTGAATATAATATTACCCATTTAAATGTAATTGATTCAGAGTTTATTATAAATTTCTATTCAGAAAAATAAGTTTATCCAATGTTTTTGCATTCAGTCTATTGCGGGGGGGTTTTCACACCATTTCCCCAGCTTTGGAAAACTCACAGGCACAGATGAAGCTGGGGTACACAAAAGCTGTAAAGTCAGGTGGAAAAGGTTCTGATAAGATGTCTTCCTCATCCCCCAGTACCTTAAAGGATCCTCTAATCTTGGAATGTTTCTCTCCGACACTCTCCACAATACTAAGGGGTTGGCAGTCCTTTATAATAAACTTCAGGACTGCCTGGTCCAGAACAGCCTTCCTAGATGCTTGATTTCAAAATAATAAAACACATATTAATAATTAAAAAAAAAAAGTGTTGATAAAGCTGTTCAGTGTCAATATAGGCCTACCTGTGTTCATTCTCAGTGTGTTTGTCTCCTCATTTTCATGTTTGGCTCTGAAATGCCTCTGTAACACTGAGGAGGTGCTTTTGTTTGTAAGAAAGCTCCGCAGAACAGATGCGACATTTATCCTGCATAAAATGAAATAAATAATTTACACTGCAAGTCACATTGCTGTTTTTCCTATTCTGATAGATTACACTGAAACAAAGACAAACTATTTGCAGTTAAAAGATCAAAATGATCCCACACAGCAGAAACATTTCCATTTTGTTATGGAAAGATGTGTATTTTTATTTATCTTTGCGAGAGTCAATTTGTGGGGTTTTTGGTGGCGACTCGTTCCGTTGACAGATGCGGATGCGGTACCTTTTAAACACAGCTTGGCGCGTTGGTAATGAGCGATACAGCAGCTGTATCGATCACGTGACTTTTTCTTAAAGCGACGCACGCACCGATACAGGCATCGCTAGGTGAGCTTGATACATGCGCCGGTGCGTCAGTGTTGCTGGACCCATCACTAGGAACTATGGAAGCTCAATTGTGGAAATGTATTTGTGCTTTGGGAAATAGTTACTGCATTTAAGGTTAAAGTTATATTGATATTAAAATGAATGTTTAAGTTTGAATAAATTGCTTATGTAGATATTTATGTTAATTAATACTAAAAATGGTTACCCCAAAATCCTTGGTTAAATGTTAAAACTAGTGTAAAAATGTTTAATTTAAGAAAAATTCTTTGTAAAAGAAAATCCTTGGTTAAAGTCTCTATTTAAATATTTGCAAACTCTAAAATGTATGCTTTAAAAATGTAATTGTTTATAAAAAGTGTGAAATGCAAGGTAGACACTTTGCATATTTGAAAACCACAGTTATTTCATCTTCGTTGTTTGAAATTACTCAGCTTTGTGATTAAAAACCAATGAATGCAAAACTAACTTAAACTGGGTTAAATGATAGTTTAGCTAAAGCTAAATACTTTTGTCTATGTTAAATGGCTTTACTGAAGTGTATATATTTTATTTGTATTCTGTATAATGCATTTAATTTATCTGAGTGATTAATGAAATGTTCTTTATTTTTGTGTTTAAAGGTTTTTCACCTATCTGACTACCTTATTGACTGCATGAACCTGAAACTGGTCAAAAATAGATTTGAGTGAAATTCAAAGTCTGGTCTTTTTCAAGTGTGGGCACCTCACAGGCAGAGAACACTTGACACACACATAGCCACAATGCTCTATCACCTGCTACTCCATGGCTCATCTTGTTCAGCCGATCCGTCTGCTGTGCTCTCTGCGGGTCAGTCTCGGGCTCCCTCCAGCTTCCCTTTGACTCCTTTCTGCCACTTGATGCAGCCTCTCTGTAATAAAGCTGCTAGTTCAGTGGGAGACCTCACAGGCACTGCACCCACCCAGGTTAATTACACTGGAGTCTCTTAACGAGTGTTGTTGTGAAATATAGATCATTACTGCCTGTACAGAAGTAAGGACTATGTGATGGACACAACAGTTATTCTTCCAGTGAATTCTGATCACATGGAAACTGTTTTGAGGAAAATTTCTTCAATGAAAGGAAGAAAATGAAAATGTTTGCTGATGTCAGGAAAAACCAATCAGCAGCAGACTGTGCAGCCATTATCATTAAGATCATTAACTAAATATACATTCAGGCTGGTGGTGGGAAGAGACAAAGTGGAAAAGATGAGGGAGCCTGAGAATGATAAGAACAAACAGAACACAGGTATTGATTTATAATTTTCCAGATCAGATTAGAAATTTGGAATAATATTAGTCACTCAGGTGTACACACTGCTACAAAACAGCACAAGAGGAGGATTATTTAGTGTTTGTGTTATTACGAGTGCTAAACAAGAAGAGTTCCCAGATGGTCCAGTGGACACATGTGTGACTCCTGTGATTAAAGCATCTTTCTTTCAGTTTAAGGAGTGAACCGTCAGCTCGTTCAAACCAAGGTTATTATCGTTAACGAAAACTAACGAGAACTAGAAGTGAAAAAACATTTTCGTTAACGGAAATAAAAATAAAAACAAAAAAGGAAAACTAACTAAAACTGTAATGAGTGTTCACAAAACTAACTAAAATTAACTGAATTTATAGCAAAAATGCGTTTAGTTTTCGTTGATGTGTGCGTGTCATACAATAGTCAAGGGTGAAAATGAAGTTTAGTTTCCAGGTTTTTTTCTTGCTGTGTCTCATTATGCCAGCAGGTGGCAGTACGTTAGTCGAGTCGTCTGTGTTGCTGCTCCGTCCACGCGCAGAATCATGTCAGGAAAAGTCTGGAGAAAGCGCCAGAGTCCAATTTGGGATTACTTTGAATATGACTGTGTTTTGGATAAAGCAAGTGTCTTGTAGTGGAACGAGACAAATTATGAGGGACATTTCTAAAGGGAAAAAAATCCCACAAACCTTAAAGTGCACTTGAAAAGCTCACACAAGAAGGCTAACCTAGCTTACCTGGAGAAGGTAAGGGAGCACGCCCAACCCTCATCCCCAGAAACGGAAGCTAACCCCAGGCAAGGCAGCGTGATGCATCCCGAGACAACAGGACTGGGATATCTACACAACTGTGTGAGTCAATTGCCTTAACACCCGGTGCTGCAAGAGTTAATAGTCTCATTGGGGCCAAGATATACATTTTATAGTTGCCTGGTATCAACGGTTGTTCATCTGCCTTTATTTATTTAAAGAACCCATAGGTGGGAACGTGAGTTGTCTGTCTCTGCGTGTTAGCCCTGTGACAGACAGGCGACCTGTCCAGGGTGCAGGGTATGGTAGCTGGAATAGCAACATACCCAAGGATAAGCAGAAGAGAATGACTGATATGATGAAACTGGGATTTTGTTACACTTAATTATTGCAAACACAACTAAAACTATAACTGAAACTAAGGATTTTCAAAAAAATAAAAACTAAACTAAACTAGCAAACAATTGGTAAAAACTAATTAAAACTAATATAAAATTGAAAATCTGAAGTCAAAACGAAATAAAAATAAAAACTAATGAAAATTGCAAAACTATTAAAACCCTGGTTCAAACGCACGTTAAAGTCCGTTTGGCTCGACACCACCGAACAGAGGCAGCAATATAACATAGCTAACATTAACAGTGCAGTGAATCCTGCTTGTGCCGTCATATTCAGGACTGCAAACCAAGCAGCATCACCGACTTTCAGCTTGTTGTGTTTGTGGATATATGACTGACTTTAATTATCCATAAAATCATCACATTCTCTGTAAGATTAAGGTCGACTATTGAACGGTGTATATTTTAAAGTAAAGGCTTTAAAACCAAGTTAGTACTAATATCACATAACATTGCCGACATGTGGCCAACAGTAATGTTTTAATCTTCTTCATTATTAAACATTCGCACATAAGTGAAAGTTTAGGGTTTAAGAGGAGGGTTTTTGTTTTGTTTTTTTCTGATGACAGCTCAGACTTAATAGGAAATTGTCTGTCACTCACAGGATTGGGCATTATTGCACACAGAATGAAGGGAGAGGGGGAAAGAGGAGAAGGGGAGAGGAGTGAGGGACGGAGGGTGGAACGAGTTTTCCTCCTGTTCTTGAGGGAGTATATAATTGGTTCTGTCTGTCAGCAGTTGAGCGTCCACAGTTTTCAAGATATCATTTTCAAATTTTGGGTGATGGTACCAAAGACGCCTCGAGCTCATTCAATTTTAGTGGTAATCATGTCACACTAAATGTGAAAATCAGTAAAAAGTTTATATTACCCACAATTCTTTATGGACCAGATAGAAACTTCACAACCACATATTAGGCCCTGAGGACCATGAGTACCTAGGTCGGCTGAGCATTGAACCTTGACCTCCGCTCAAAGTACCCAAGGTGAAAGCTGACCTTGAAAATGAATGTTAAGAAACCATAAACAAACCAACACTTTACTTTGTCAATATGACACCGTACAACGTAGTCCTGGGAATTCTGGTACTTTTAAGAGAACCGGCTCTTCAGGTTGTTTTGGTACTTTAATTAATTTATTATCAACAACAATATAAAATTATGCACAAGAGGAATTACTAATGTAAAAAAAAAAACCCTTGGTTTTATTTATATATGTTTATCTGTAAAGGTATACAGTGGCCCCTAGAGACAAAGCATGCACAAACTCCAAAACACATTTCTAGCGTTAACTGAACTTCCCAAACAGAGCTAACTAGATCACTTAAATTACACAATTGAAAGCATATGTGTATGGTTTGTGTATTTATACATAGACACTCATATATATTCAAATAATTTAAAAACAAAGTGTTCATTTACCTGTTACTGCCACCCACCAAATCCGGTCGTTGGTACTTCCTGGCTTGTGTAGCAACTAGCATCCTGGAGCACTTCAGTTGTGTTTTGGGGTTTGCACATGCTTTGTCTCTAGGGGCCACCATAAATATACTTTTATTTATTCACTCCACATAAAATCTAATAAATAAATTATAAAATACAAAAACCAACTATTCACATTTCAACTTTAAACTATTTAAATTTTCAGCTTTTTCCTTTTAAACAAATTTAAAGTAAAACAACACAAAACACTGCAAACCACAACACAATTAAATATAAATTAAACTATGCAAAACAAAAAGAAGATGCACATTCTCTGTCATATGGGCCTGGGATGATTTTTTGGGGAGAGTGTTTTTTTGGAACTGCATACATAGGATTCACTGCATAAATAAACTTTCTGAATCCTCTATCATCCGCAACTGAAAATAGTTGTGGATGATTACTATACCTTTCTAATGTGACGTTGTTGTCCCTGGCTCTCTTTCTCTCTCTTTCCCTCCCGCTCTGTTCCTGTGCTACTGAGTGTAACTACCGCCCCTCCCCCCTCTTCACATCGCAAAGCACAAAGCTCACGAGCAGAGTGAAAAAAGGTGCAAGAGAGAGAGAGAGGGTGAGAAATTAAAAAAAAAAAAAAAGCACGGCTCCCGTTGTTCACTTCAAAGAGGCGGCTCTAAGATCCGTTTTGTTGGTGACCGACACATCACTACTGCGTTTCAACTAGCTAGACATAGTGACGTTTTAGTTTGGTGAAAAAGTGAAAGATGACTGTTGTTAAATTACCATTCAGTTCGTGGGTTACAACAGAAAACTGTGTGTTTATTGTTCTCACGTGTTATCTGATGGGATTATTTAAACAAATGGAAGACTTTTGGCCTGATAATTATTTGTATCCTTCTGTAACTTTACTGTATAAAGAGCTAAACCCCCCAAAGTTTCAGGGGTAATAAGTCATTATAGGAAGTGTTGGTGAACTAAAAATCAAGAATGTGGGACACTGTTTGTCCATTTGGACCGAGGGAACAATTTGTGGCAGGATCAGCCTGATATTATTTATATTCCCCTTTAACTTAAATGTATAATGAGCTAACGTCTCCAAAACTTTAGGTGTAGATAGTTATTATAAAAAATGTGTGTGAAGTAAAAATGAAGAATGTGTGACACTGTTTATCTGTGATTTAGACAGCCCAGTGCGTGCTCAGGACGCAGAGATACCTGCGTTGGCACGACACCAGCTTTTCATGAAACTGTCTGGTGTGGTGCTGCTGCTGGAGAACATAGGCAGTATAACAGCTCATCTAATAAATCCCAGGCGATGTACCTTTGGCTTTCTTTCAAGCGCTCCTTCAAAATTAGTTCTTCCCTGGTTCCTGTCTTGGATGACAACAGTGTTTTATCGCCACCTACTGCTGGGGTGGTGGTACACGATACTGAGAGGTGTTTCACAAACAATTTTAGTTCATGCTTTTATTGAATAAATCAAATCTATTTATTTTTAGAGTATAAATGTTTACATTTAACTAAATTTTAGCTGTAAAATTATTTGTTCAGCTATTTTACACTTCACGAAACACTTTAACGGTGGACATGCAAACAAACAGTGTTTTAAAATAAGAAGGAAGGCAGAGAGAAGGGTGAGTATACCACTATGACTTTGTACCTGAGCAGTGCTGTTAATGACTTGGTTGAAATAGATTGTCCAAAAATGAAGATGGGTGAGTAAAGAATTCAAATATTGTTACACTTATATGTTGAAAATATGCACTCATACTGTAGCATGTGTCTGTGTGATATATGTAGAAGCTGGTCCAATTGGAAACAGTTATTAAGTAACTGAGAAATGATATAAATGAGTGTGTGTGCTTGTCCAGTCAGTGAGGACCTGTGGTTCTGTTTTGCTCCATGCTTGCAGACATTACAGTTGTCTTTGTGTTATTTTTAGAAGGCTGTGTATTGCTGAATATCCGTTCCATGGCCCATCATCATTATCCCCTAGAATGTCATATCAATATCTGCAGAGAGGAGCAGGAGGTATAAAAGCTGTAATCTCACTATCCCACCCAAAACAACTCCTCCTTGCCCTTTCTCTCTCTCCCACCTATCAGTTAAGATGTCTTTTGGAAAGGATGGAAATCTCTGTAAACTGTAAATGAAGCTCAGTCAACTGTTAGCTGCTGTTGCCTCCCATGTCCACATCAACAGCAGCCAAAGATCTCATTATCCCACAGCAGAGACACAGTGCCTTGGCCTGCATCCAGTCCACTTTGGCTTAACTGAGAGTCTGCTGCTGAATCTGCTGCTGACACAGCTCCTCAATCACCATTAAATCTCACTAATGCTATATACACATTTTTAAAGCTACCCTCTATCTCATTAAATTTACATTGTTCTTAACTTTATTAATGTGCTATAATCTTTGAATCAAAGTATATTTCCAAGAATTTAAATGTTCCACCCTTTTCTAGCTTTTCTCCACTGGAAGGTAGTGTAACCCTGGTTTCTGGTTGTGGTAGCGTTCTCTGGTCCCTCTGAGCTGTGGGTGTATGGAGGGCTACAGGTTATTTTAAAGGAATCTTCTATAATAAACACCAACACTACAAGACAGTGTCCACTCAACTCTACTTTTTGACTCCTCAGCAAACAAGGCACAGGGATTGTTACACCATAAACAGTCCTGCCGTAAACACTAGGTAGGATCCAAAATTATCCCACAAAATGCCATAATAAACAACTTCAGTGTTATACATTAAATTATAAAGTGAGG
Source organism: Oreochromis mossambicus (assembly GCA_922035795.1). NCBI lineage: Eukaryota > Metazoa > Chordata > Actinopteri > Cichliformes > Cichlidae > Oreochromis > Oreochromis mossambicus. Next base: position 105,214 of record CAKLIZ010000667.1, read on the forward strand.
CAAGTGATACTGATTCAACTCAAACATGTCAAATTATAAAATACCATTGCGAAACCTAGTATGCAACATAAATTCATATTATAAATGTATATCATAATGTACTGACTGACTGAAGAAGTCACTTGGACCAGTGACGAAATGTTTCTCCCACTGAGAACTCTACATCCAGATTACCAGAATACATTTTTTGGGATTATAATCCACACATATTAAACATGGCCAAAAAATAAATAAATAAATTTAAGTTTACAGTAGCTTGTTATGACTTTAAACATTCATGCATTGTGAGACCTGGGAAGTGGACTCCTACATTCAATTCAATTCAGTTTTATTTATATAGTGCCAAATCAACAGTTGCCCCAAGGTGCTTTATATTGTAAGGTAGACCCTAAAATACATACAGATAATACAGAGAAAAACCCAACAATCACATGATGTGGTGGCTGTAGATCAGGAGGTAGAGCAGGTGACCTATTGAACGGAAGGTTGGTGGTTCGATCTGCATGTCAAGTATCCTTGGGCAAGATACTAACCCCAAGTTGCTCTCTGATGTATCCATCAGAGTATGAATGTGTGTGAATGTCATTAGAAAGCACTAACTACAAAGAAAGTGCTTGTGAGAATGGGTGTGAATGTGGCATCTTGTATAGAGTGCTTTGAGTACTCCCGGAGAGTAGAAAAGCGCTATATGAGAATCAGTCCGTTTACCTTTGAGCAAGCACTTTGGCGACAGCGGGAAGGAAAAACTTCCTTTTAACAGGAAGAAGCCTCCGGCAGAACCAGGCTCAGGGAGGGGCGGGGCCATCTGCTGCGACCGGTTGGGTTGAGATGAAACCTATTTTTTAGCATCTGGGTTTGTTCCTGTGCACGTTATTGTTTCTCATCACTGACCCACAGTCTTTAAATCATGATGTCATTCACATAGCCATTCATTACAACTAAGGTATGCAGAAGAGCATGGCATGAAAACCACACAGGACGTAACAACAGCAAGAGTGCAGAGCTAATAACAGGAAACTGAGGCCACAATTCACACAGGCTCACCAAAATAAGAGAACAGAAGATTGTAAAAACATTGCCTCATCTGAAGAGTCTCAATTACTGCTTTAGCATTTAGATGGTGGGATCAGAACTGGTGTAAAACAGCATGAAAGTAGCCTGCACAAGCGATTTATGAGCCATTTGTTGGTAGAGAACAGTTTCCAGAAAGGAGGCCCCAGTGTTTGGAGCTGCTAAAATCCTATATCTGGGAAAAACTGTACTTTCAGAACTGCATCACTTGGTCACCACAGTTCTCAGTTCGTTCAGTACTTCAGTAAATTCAAAATGACCCGATGTTTTTCAAAAAGCAAAAACATTGTAAACACTAGAGAGGCTGCTTCTCTTTTTTTTACTATTTTCTGTTAAACAACATTTTTGTTTTCTGCTTTAATCTACTTTTTACACACATTCTACATATAGGGAAAAAAAGCATGTGGGGGAAGAGGGCGGGGTTTACTGTAACTCTATGACAAAAAGAGAAAACAGGTCACATCAGTCAAGAGGACAATGGATGACACGTCTCTACTACGTCTGCTCTGTAAGTGAAGAATTTCTTCCTTTTAAATGTTGAACTTTTACTGTCTGTTCTGTTAATAAACAGTGATGGAGGAGAAGAAAAAAGGCTGAATGGACTGAACAGCAGGATAAAGGGGAAATTTTACCCTGTGAACCAGTGAACTTGACAGAGTTTAGTTGGTTTTTATATAAGCTTCCTTTTAAAGTGGACACACAACTTCATGGTTACTGTTACCAGTTATGGTTAGAAATGTTTCTTATGCATCGAGTACAGTGAGTTCGAAAACATCCAGTAATCACTAAAGCAGGGGTGGGGGAACTCCAGGCCTCGAGAGCCGGTGTCCTGCAGGTTTTAGATGTGTCCTTGATCCAACACAGCTGATTTAAATGGCTAAATTAGTTCCTCGACATGTCTTGAAGTTCTCCAGAGGCCTGGTAATGAACTAATCATTTGATTCAGGTTTGTTGATCCAGGGTGACATCTAAAACCTGCAGGACACCGGCTCTCGAGGACCAACGTTCCCTACCCCTGCACTTAAGGAGCAGTGTTACAGATTTGGTGTTACAGATGTGGGAGTAGAAATGTGCACAGTGCTAATAAACTGATAGATTTCTGATTTCCAATATTTAGTTTTATTGATTTCTTGTGAACTTACAAAACAAGTTTTTGCACAATATTTCTCAGGGAGAGGGCATCCCAAACGCAGGACTTGAAGCTCAAAAGCATTAACTTAAGGAGGCAGCCTTATTTTGCTGTAACAAACCCCCCTAAATTAAAGAAAAACATAACTCAAAATAGAAACTAGGAACCAGGAATTGAGAGCAAAGAAACCCAGGAACACGGGAAACACATACACCAACACGGGACGACACAAGAATGAGCAGTGGAAAACACAGGGTTTAAATAAGCAGAGGGATGACACAGCTATTTATCCTTTTAAGGATACTTGAGGGCACATGGGAGTTTGCCCAACCAGTCAACATAGGTTTTGTGGACTTGGAGAAGGCATTTGACCGTGTCCTGTTGGAAGTGCTGCAGGAGTATGGGGTGTCTGGCCCATTCCTACGGGCCATTCGGGGAAGAGTTCCTGCCCCAAGTGGAGGAGTTTAAGTATCTCGGGGTCTTGTTCACAAGTGACGGCAGAAGGGAGGTGGAGGTTGAGAGACGGATTGGTGCTGCAACTGCAGTGATGCGGATGCTGTACCGGTCCGTCGTGGTGAAGAGAGAGCTGAGCGTAAAAGCGAAGCTCTCAATTTTAGCGGTCAATCTACGTCCCTACCCTCACCTATAGGTCAAGAGCTGTGGGTAGTGACCGAAAGAACGTAATTGTGGATGCAAGTGACGGAAATGAGTTTCCTCCGAAGGGGGGGCTGGCCTCTCCCATAGAGATAGGCTCCCGTGATCAGGCCCCGGATAAAGCGGAAGAAGATGGATGGATGGATGGATGGATGACACAGCTGGGAGTGATCAAACCTAACAAAGCGGGAGGAAGGAAACCTGGACACATAAACATATGACACGAAACTGTCAAAGTAAAACATGAGACAGGCACAGAGACACAGACTTGACACTGGAACCAGGGAAGAACAGACATGAGAACACAACGGACTAGGGAGACCGAGAGAGAACCCAGCCTAGACACAGGAGACGCACAAACATAAAGAAAACAGAGGCTTCGCATGAAATGAGGAACGCAGGAGAGAAACAGTAACAAACCTAAAGACTAGAAGTATAAACATAACCATAGCAAGATAACTAAAATAATGAATATGAATAGATCTTTTTCTTAAACAGTTCAAAAACACAGCCCTTTATCCTTTTACATTTATGTATGCCTCCCAGGTAGGGATGGGTACCGTTCTGACATAAACGGTAGTAACCAGACCGAAAAGCAGCGCACATTTCGGTGCTTTATTTCGGTGCTTTTTTTTCTGAGATGTCTTACACTTTGGATTCCAGCCAATCATTTTAACTTTGCAAGTGTAGTAGGTGAGCCCAGGTACGTACGTTCTTTTAGAGCAGAGCTACAGATTAAAAATGTCCAAGGCGAAGCGGTCAAAAGTCTGGCTGTACTTCACAGCAAAAGATGCAAACTCAGCAGCCTGCAACAAGTGCTTTAAGGTGATACTGTGCAAAGGATGTAACACCTCGAATCTGATGAAACACCTGCCAACATATAGCGTTTTTTTAAAAGCCGAGAAATGCACCGTATTTGATAGCTTGCTGCGAGACCTCACATCGAGCACATCTACTGCGGGTGGGTTGCCTGTTATTGGACCCGGAGTTAGCAACATCCCCCAAAAACCCGAAGAGGAGAGTCCTGGCCCCTAGCCCTGCCAGTGTAGCAGAAATGATGAGGATGATGATGGCAGCAGCAGCCGTTCTTCCCTGCGTGAGTAGCTTAATGTTGTTGGTGTGTAATTTACGTTGAGTAGTCTAACCACATTATTACATTAATGCATGTAAGGTGAACTAGCAAACACCGTCGTAGTTACATGCGGCTGTCTTCTTGTTTGATGGCAGATACTCCCTTCACTCTGGCCAAAAAGGCTAAAATGACCAAAGAAAAAGTGGAAAACAGTTAAACATGAGAGGTTCTTGGACAAAGTTTATGTTTTTTCCATTGATTAAGCACTGCTTCCAGCCAAGAGTGAGACTATATATGCCCTATAGCTGCAGAAAAGGCTAACATTGTTATCTTTTTACAAAAAAAACAGCTGAACATGAGAGGTTTTTGGACAAAGTTTGTGCTCTTCATTCTTTAAGCACCGGTTTGAGCACCGTTTAAGCACCGGCACCGTTTCAAAAGTACCGGTTTGGTACCGGTATCTGATAAAACCTAAACGATACCCATCCCTACTCCCAGGTTTACTTACTCGCAATAATGTGAGTGGACCAGAGATCTCTGAATAAGATGATGAGACGAGGCGAATTAATTACAGTCCTTTATTATTTAACATACTAACCTAAGATTTATTTATCTTTAGTTTTGACTGCAGTGGTTTGCAGGAAAACAAGCCAAGGTCAGTATCTTCTTTTAAATATATTAAATATGCGTTGGCTTCTTATTCTGGCATGTTTGGGGTGGTAGCCCTAACCACATAAGAATGAGTTTATTCTCATTTAAATAATTTTATATCATCATTACTTTGCACAGGCATGAAATGTTTAATTTTAACCCTCACAGCTCGTCTGACTGTGAGTCCCAGCAGCTCTCAGTTCTTTAAAGGAGACTTTGTGTCTCTGAGCTGTGAGGAGGACGACAGCTCTGCTGGATGGACTCTGAGGAGAAACACAAGCAGAGACACCGGAGCTGAGTGTGAATACTGGGCAGACGCTGCTGGTTCTCCCTGTAACTTTAGCCACATCGTCCCATTGGATAATGGAGTTTACTGGTGTGAGTCCAGAGAGGGTCCCATCAGTAACATGGTTAACCTGACAGTCACTGGTAAGCTGAGTGTGTGGAGTTAGTGTTGATGAAGCTGTGTGTAAATGGATGAAATGCTGTAGTTTGTCTCTGTGTTGAGGTGGATCAGTGATCCTGCAGAGTCCTGTCCTCCCTGTGATGGAGGGAGATGACGTCACTCTGCTCTGTAAAACAAAGACCACTCCCTCCAACCTCCCAGCTGCTTTCTATAAAGATGGCTCCCTCATCAGGAAGCAGCCTACAGGTCACATGACCATCCAGAATGTTTCCAGGTCTGATGAAGGCCTCTACAAGTGTGACATCAGCGGTCATGGAGAGTCTCCATCCAGCTGGATCACTGTCACAGGTGACACACTCACCTGTCTGTGTTTCTGCAGCTTTCAACATTCACAATGTGACGACAACTTAATGACTGTGTTTGCTTTATTATAGAGAAGCACACCACCACACCTCCACCTACATCCACACCTCCACCTACATCCACACCTCCACCTGCCTCTTCTGCTGGTTTCTCTCCACTTGGCCCCGTGTTGCTGACAGCTGGAACAGTCTGTGTTGTGTTAGTAGTGATGTTACTGGTTGTTTTGGTCAAACGACATGTTGAAAGGAAACTTGAAGGCGAGTCTCACACTCTTTATGTGTTGCATGAACATCTCACGTTAGTATGTTTTTCAATTTTAAACAATATTTAAAGGAAAGATGAAACTTGGCTTAACGGACTTTGTGGGTGTTTCTCACAAGCAAACCAAAGTTTCCACTTGCATCAAGTATTTCTCAAATAGAAATTTGCCCTTTATTAATAATGTTAAATTTCCTGAAAGTAGTCCACCCAATCAATTCTCTTCCGCTTGTCCAATTTAGTGTAACAGGGGGTTTGCAGGCTTTCCCAGGTAGGTAGGGTACACCCTGGACAGGTTATAGAGACAGACAACCATTGACATCTATGGGCAAGTTAGAATCATCAGTTAACTATAACTCTATTAACTGCATGTTTTTGGAGGAATACCCAGAGAGAATCACACAAACACAGAGAGAACATTCAAACTCCACACAGATGATGGATTCAAATATAGGGCCTTCTTGCTGTTAGGCAACAGAACTAACCACCATGCCACATGGTGCCCAAAAGGTACTTTTTATATATATATATATATATATATATTTATTTTAGGTATCAAATATATAATTTGTGTTTTCTATCCTATTAAATATAGGCATTCAGAAAAAATTAGAACAAAGGTCATGGGCTTTAATGTGCCGATTAGTGATGGAATTTCCGGCTCTTTTTGGAGAACCGGCTCTTTCGGCTCGGCTCACTAAAAAGAGCCGGATCTTCAGGTTGTTTTGTTGCTTTAATTAATTTATTATTACAATAATATAAGATTATGCACAAAAGGAATTACTAATGTAAAGAAAAGTGGTTTTATTTATATATGTTTATATCTAAATATATACAGTGGCCCCTAGAGACAGGTACAAACTCCAAAAAGCACGTACAAACTCTAAAACACATTTCTAGCGTTAACTGAACTTCCAAAACAGAGCAACCTAGATCACTTAAATTACACAATTGAAAGCATATGTGTATTGTTTGTGTATTTATACACAAGCACTCATATATATATTCAAATAATTAAAAAAAAAAAAGTTCCTTTACCTCTTACTACCACACACCGGTCGTTGGTACTTGCTGGCTTGTGTAGCCTCTAGGTAACAAAAGCTCAACACTGCGCCTAGCATTCTGGAGCACTTCTGTTGTCTTTTGTACATGTTTTGGAATTTTTACGTACTTCTGAGGCTACGTCCACACGTACACGGGTATTTTTGAAAACAGAGATTTTCTGTTTTCGTTTAAAAAAAATAATCCAATCCACATGTAAATGCAGAAATGAAGGAAAACGCTGCTAGGAGCATGCCAAAGCAACAGGTGCTGATATATTCCTAAACGTGTAGAAATGTTGGCCAATCAGAAGTTTAGAAGCCTCGGTGGGAAATAGTAAACAAAGATGGGGCGTAGAAGCAGAACCGAGTCGTATGTGTGGAGGAACAATAACTGTGTGTGTATATGTAAGCATTTAAACACTGCAGAGTACAATTAACAGTCAGTGGCGTGTCTAGAAAATTTTTGTTGGGGGGGCCAGGTAGGGGCACAGATTTGGAGAAGGGTGGCAGATGTAATTGGCAGATAATGTTAAAAAAAATTCTACGAACAGTTAACCATAATTCAATAACCCTGTAAACCTAATAACTGAATTTGCTTTTGACTCTTATTAGAATGAGGTTTTAACCACTACGGTGCAAAGTTTTTAGATACTGCGTTGATGAAGTACAAGAGATACAGTCAGTGCTTTGTCAGTGTTTACTCAGCATTCAAGGACAGCAATATTTGCATAGTATTTTTACTGACATAGTGCACATATGTTTTGGGCACAAACATTTTTGAATATTAAAATACAAACATTTTTAACATACAATTGGCAAATTAGCCAATGCAAAACTTTATCTTCTTTTTTTAATAGGCAGATAATCTTCTCACAAACTGGTGTTTGATTTTGAAACAGGAAAAAAGTGGGGAAACAAATGAAAAGACTAACATTTGAATGAAACCTGAAAGCAAGTAAATACTTTCTATGCTGCCTTATGATAAACTTTGGTAATATTGATGCATAAAGAACAACACTGGCTGATGATGAAACACAGTCAGCTGGCATGGTGACACTGCCAGTATTAACCTGCAGGGCTGGACTGGGACAAAAAATTGGGCATTTTGACCAGAGACCGGCCCACCAGGTATTAAAGCCATAAAGCCTTTGAATGAAAACAAACGCTGTTGTGACAGTGATGTACAGTCTTGTTGGTATATGTATGATTTCTATACATTTTACGTCAGATAAAAACTTTGTTCGCAAGATTCAGATAATTATTTAATAAAAGCGAGATATTTTAAATGAGAATAAGAAAGTATTTCTTTGTGCCCCCCTTTCCCTGTTAATGCCCTACCTGGCCCCCTGGCAAAACTTTGCTAGACCCGCCCCTGCACAGTTACCAGCTGTCAGCTACATAGAAAAGGATCCTGGTGTTATTTGTCTCTCAGAAACAGTTCATAACTTCAACTCATTCATGTCACCTAAAAGGTAAACCTGTTTCTCCATCACCTGTTCAGCTCTGATGATTCAGTAAGGACATCTCCTGGTTTCATCTGCATGTTTCCCTCTCACCAGATATACAAACCGATATCATGACCAGCAGCTTTACAGCTGTGGCTCCAGCAAACATCAGCTGATACTAGAAATTAATATTAAATAAATTCTAACAACAGCTGATCAAGCTTAAAGGTGCTGCTGTTGTTTAGCGCGACATCTATGGGCAGAAATCTGTGCCATCAGAAACTGAATTTGAATAAGTTAAATTTGAATTTGAATTGCTCAGATTGAATCTGAATTGTAACTTGAATAAATGCTTTTGAAAACTGAATTTGAATTAGTCTAATTTGAAATGGAATTTATGGTTTGAAAATGATCATCACTAAATTGAAATTGAATTTTATATATTGAAAATGAATTCATTTGCTTTGAAACTGCATTTTATCCTTTAAAAATTCAGCTCTCCAATAATTTCAGTTTCACTCTCACCATTCAGTTTCAGTGCTACAATTCAATTTCAGTTCCAAAATTCAGTTTTTTGGAACTTACATCCGGTTCCGGTTCAAGAGTAAACGAGCGCAGATTAATAGAACTGTGGTGGACCACTAGAGGGCTCCACTCACACCCAGTGTTGAGGAAGTGTGTTCTTCTGTTTTGTGGCGCGATATGAGCAGTTGATGTGAGAGACTAATAAAGAAGGAGTGAGAACTGAGAGCTCTTTGTTCGTGATGCTTACCTCCACATTGGTGACCCCTGACTCGAGCATGCAACGGGCCGCAGATAACGCAGACTCCGCTATGGATGCATCAGCGGCCGCCGGTCCTCCGCCTCCTGTTGCAGCTACGTTCGCTGTGGCGCTGAAATTGCCGGACTTTTGGCTCCATGACCCCCCGTCATGGTTCGTACACGTGGAGGCTCAGTTCGCCCTTCGCGGCATCTCGGCTGACGACACGAAGTATCACCATGTGGTGGCCTCGCTCGACCCGCTGGCCACCCGTTGCGCGATGACGCTCCTCCGGGACCCACCCGCCCAAGGGAAATACGCCGCCCTTAAAGAGCTGCTTCTTCGGCGCTATGCCCTCTCCGACGCTGAACGAGCCGAAAAGCTCCTCAACCTGTCAGGCTTGGGTGGCGGTACCGCGCTCGAGCTCATGGAGAACATGCTATCGTTGCTCGGGCCGGATGACGGGGGATTCCTCTTCGTCCACCTCTTCCTCCGCCAGCTACCGGCCACCGTGAGAGCTGTACTCGCAAACTCCCCGCTCCTGCCTGCGAAGGATTATCGCTCCCTGGCTGAAGAAGCGGATCGCATTCTCCTGGCTAGCCGCACTTTCAACGTTCACGCCCTGGCTACGGACTCGCCGGCGGCGCCTTCCACGCCTCCACCTGCCTCCCCCGGAGCATCCGCCCCCTTGCTGACGGCAGGGATTGCTACACGCCGGCACCGCGGAAAGAACATCTGTTTCTACCATCAGCGTTTTGGCGACAGAGCGCGTCGCTGCCTGCCGCCTTGCGCTTTCACGGCCCAGGGAAACGGACCCGCCAGCGCGCCGTAGCAGCCGCGACCGCTGGCGATACAGAAAGGCTGCTCTTCATAGAGGACTCGCGCTCCGGGAGACGTTTTCTTGTGGATTCCGGCTCCCAGAAGAGCCTCCTTCCCCCTACCGCTGCCGACGGACTAGCAGCGAACTGTGGGCCGCAGCTCCTGGCAGCTAATGGCTCTCCCATCAAAACGTTTGGGGAAAGGTTGGTGACTGTTTGTTTTCATGGCCGGGATTTCCAGTGGAACTTTGTTGTTGCCGCTAGCTCTGTACCTATTTTAGGTGCTGATTTTCTGTGCGCTCATGGACTGCTTGTCGATGTTGCTAACAGATGTTTAATTGATGCTCTCTCGTTTTCTTCGCTACCCTGTTTTACTCGGGCCGCCGAGCCCCTGATTCGGGCTAATGTAGTGACCTCCGGGGATGCTTTTCAGCGTTTGCTTTCGGAGTTTCCATCGCTGTCTGTCCCTGATTTCTCTGGCACGGTAACGAAGCATGGGGTTGAGCATTATATTCCCACGGTCGGGCCCCCGGTGTTCGCGCGTGCGCGCCGCCTCGACCCCGCGAAACTGTCCGTCGCTCGGGAAGAGTTTGCAGCCATGGAGCGCCTTGGCATTGTACAGCGTTCGAACAGTGCATGGGCCTCTCCGCTTCACATGGTGCCCAAATCGGACGGTCGGTGGCGGCCATGCGGAGATTTCCGCCGTTTAAATAATGCCACGGAGAATGACCGTTACCCCATCCCCCACATTCAGGATTTTTCTGCCAATCTCGCCGGAACGTCGATTTTTTCTAAAATTGACTTGGTGCGGGGGTATCACCAAGTTCCCGTGCGCGCCGAAGACGTTCCTAAGACCGCTGTCATTACCCCCTTCGGCTTGTTCGAGTTTTTGCGCATGCCGTTTGGCCTGAAAGGTGCCGCCCAGACCTTTCAGCGGCTGATGGACTCAGTTTTGCGTGGGCTGCCGTTCGTTTTTGTTTATCTGGACGATATATTGGTGGCCAGCTGCTCAGCGAGCCAGCACGAGTCCCATCTTCTCCAGGTTTTCCAGCGTTTGGCAGCGCACGGCCTGATCATCAACCCTTCCAAGTGCCAGTTTGGTTTGCCTGTTCTGGATTTCCTCAGGCAGCGCATTTCCGCTGAAGGTGTGGTTCCGTTGCCCGACAGAGTCCAGGCTGTTTCAGCTTTTCCGCGCCCCACGTCGGTTAAAGCGTTGCAGGAGTTCTTGGGGATGATAAATTTTTACAACCGCTTTCTCCCCAGAGCTGCCCACCTGCTACAGCCACTCTATGCTGCCTTAAAAGGTAAAACAGCCAAAGATCCGGTTGACTGGCTGCCGGAGCGCGTCCATGTGTTTTCCGCAGCCAAGTCTGCGCTGGCTGACGCCGCCCTGCTGGCACACCCGCTTCCGTCGGCGGAGATCGCGTTGACCACCGGCGCGTCCGACGTGGCAGTGGGTGGGGTGTTGGAACAGCGGGTTTCAGGTCTCTGGCAACCGCTCGCCTTTTTCAGTCGTACGCTCCGGGATGCCGAACGCAAGTACAGTGTTTTTGACAGGGAGTTGCTGGCCCTGCACCTCGCGACACGACATTTTAGTTTTTTCCTCGAGGGTCGCAACTTTACTGCGTACGTTGATCACAAACCTTTGACGTTTGCGATGTCCAAGGTCTCTGACCCATGGAGCGCACGCCAGCAGCGCCAGTTGGCAGCCATTTCAGAGTTTACCACAGACATTCAGCACGTGGCTGGTAAGTCCAATCACGTCGCTGACTGTTTGTCACGTGTGTTGGTTTCTCCGGTGTATGTCGGCATCGACTACGCTGCCATGGCCGCCGAGCAACGTGCTGACCCGGACATCCTGGCCCTTCAGTCAACGAAAACGGGCCTCGTGCTGGAGGACACCCCGGTGTGGGACGGCGGTCCGCACCTTCTTTGCGACGTTTCCACCGGCCGCCCCCGCCCGGTGGTTCCCCTTTCGTGGCGTCGTTGTGTTTTTGACTCGGTGCATGCCCTCTCTCATCCCGGCGTCCGGGCCTCGGTCAAGCTGGTCAGTGCCAGGTTCGTTTGGCCGGGCCTTCGCAAGACGGTGAAAGAATGGGCGGCGGTTTGTATCCCATGCCAACGCTCGAAAATCCACCGGCACACGCAGGCACCCCTCGAACCTTTCCGTATCCCCGGTAGGCGTTTCGATCACGTTCATGTGGACCTGGTTGGTCCCTTGCCGCAGTCACAGGGTTTCACGCACCTTTTGACTGTGGTGGACCGCACGACCAGGTGGCCGGAGGCGGTACCTCTGGCGTCCACGACAGCGGCGACGGTGGCCAGAGCATTTTTGTCGACGTGGGTTTCACGTTTCGGTCCCCCTGCTGACATTACCTCGGACAGGGGCCCCCAGTTTGTTTCTGAGCTTTGGTCTGCCATGGCTGACGGCCTGGGGGTCAAGGTCCACCGCACCACAGCATACCACCCGCAAGCTAATGGGATGTGCGAACGGTTTCACCGGTCTCTTAAGGCTGCGCTCCGGGCTTCCTTAACAGGTGGCGACTGGGTCGACCGTCTTCCGTGGGTTTTGCTGGGATTGCGTAGCGCGGTTAAAGAAGACCTCGGGGTTTCCCCGGCTGAACTGGTCCTCGGCCAGCCCCTCCGGGTCCCCGGGGAATTCTTGCCTGAGAGCCCTCCCCCATGTTTTGATACCTCTTTGTTGCCTTTTCGCCCCCCACGAGACTCATTTCCTGTTCCTGGTCCTGTGCACCACTGCCTGCCTGACACTTTTGTTCCGAGTTCGTTGGACTCTGCTCGTTTCGTTTTCGTCAGGCACGATGCCCATAGGACTCCGCTGCATCCCCCATATGACGGGCCATACAGGGTTCTTAAACCAGGCAACAAACATTTCATTTTGGACTTTGGCGGCCGGCAGGAGGTTGTCTCTGTTGACAGACTTAAGCCTGCACATGTTCTGCATGAGGATCAGGTGGTCCCGGCCCAGGCCCCTCGCCGCGGCCGCCCTCCTGCCACCGGGCTGATGGATTCTGTTTTTTTCCCCCAGGAGCGACCCACAATCAACGGAGTCCGAGTCGTCTGCGGCTTTTTCTGACCGCCAGTGCCAGCCTCGCTTCCGGGCTGGGTTGCCCTCTGTCAGTTCCCCACCCCCCCGGTTCAGCCGTTCCGGCCGTTTGCTTAAGCCCCGGGTCCTGGACTAGTTCTGCTGGGTGTTCGGGGGGGGCATGTGTGGTGGACCACTAGAGGGCTCCACTCACACCCAGTGTTGAGGAAGTGTGTTCTTCTGTTTTGTGGCGCGATATGAGCAGTTGATGTGAGAGACTAATAAAGAAGGAGTGAGAACTGAGAGCTCTTTGTTCGTGATGCTTACCTCCACAGAACTACGTTTTACTAGCGGACGGGAATCTACAGCGTCTTGAGCTG
>CAKLIZ010000668.1:0-22822 GCA_922035795.1 Oreochromis mossambicus
ATTTTATAGTTAGGGCTGGGTCAGGTCAGCTTGAACCCTCTCTTATAATGATAATTATTTAAGGTTTGGAATTTGGGACATATACATTAACACATCTCTGAGCACCAGGTACTTAAAATATGGAGAAACAAAACCAAAACACTTCAAGCTGTCCTCCCATATTTGAGCACAGACTAAAAACAAATTTCACAATAATGCAAAATAAAATTTGTAGAATACTTTTGAACAATAAATTATTTGTCACGAAAGTAAAGAAAATGCTGTTTTCCTTCAACTCCATGTTACATTGAACAAATACGATAAGATGCATCACAAAAGCTTTCCAAAGTGTTTGCATCAGAGTCATGACAGTTTTTTAAAATAAAATTCAGAGCTCTGGATGAAATAATGGAGTTTCAGTTATCATAAACATCTGTCAAACATCTTAGTCTGCTTATAAATTTGGGCAAATCTGCAGTCAGCTGAGAATGAACTTGCTGGGATTTCCTTACCTGGATGATTGAACATGGATCATTTGATTGTAATTCAGTGTTTTGAAAACTGTGAATAGGGTCTAAAAGGAAACAATAATAATAATGTTGTTATTATCACTATCTTAGTTAGTACTACTATCAATATTTAGTTTAAAGACACGTTTAAACTTTCTAAGACAATGATTTGTTTGAATGCATGGTCAGAGGTACTTCTAAATTTGTTCTTAAAGTACAGATTCAGACAAGAAAATTCTGTTAAATCACTGATTTGCACTTGAAACATTGATAGAAATGATTTACACACAGCTCTGCGTGTACACTCTGCTTGTAAAGGAGATCCAATCATTTTCTTCTCGTTCTTCTCACAGTGATGAGTTTGGATTGTATTTTCTTTCTGTCACTCAATGCTTTTTTGTTAACTTCTCACTGGAGCGTCCTCCTTCCTGTTTGACCCCAGCTGTCCTCAAACATTTGTGCACATGACTTATGCACAGATTTGTGTGTGCGTCCTATTTATGAATGAGGTCCAATCATTTTTTTCTTCTTCTCACAGTGATGAGTCTGAATTGTAGTTTTGTCCTGTCATTCAAGGCTTTTACTGTATTTCTCAGGGGAGCGTCCTCCTTCCTCTATGGCCCCAGCTGTGTTGAAGTCCCAGTCAGACATGCTGGTAATTGGAGGATCTGGTTCGACTATGATTACAACTGGAATGGCCTCGGTACGTGTCCATAGTAAACACAAAAATTGTGATAAATTGATGCAGAATGATGCTCCTCTTATATAGCAGGTATCACAGTCAAGATCACCTTCACTCTAATCCATCCTGTAATCATCACTTTCTCATCTCAAAGATTATTATGTATTCGTTATTTCTGTCCAAGGCGCTCATCAATCATCTTTGGTTTAACAAGAGTCTTGAAGATGCAATTAAAGCTCAAGTTTATTTTGTCAACTCTAAATACAAAGTTATGTTTGAACCCGAGCTTACCCGAAAGGTAATATATTCAGTGCAGTCATATGATATAAATAAGAAATCATACTACTTTTGTTACATCTGAGTCTCCTTTCCTCTTTGCCCTGCAGGACTTACTGGATTCTCTTGAAGCTCGGGGACATAATATATCAAAATTCTACAATGTAGTTAATGCTGTGGAGAAGAAGAATGGTTCTATCTATGCGTGGTCTGATGAAAGGAAAAAAGGCAAAGCAGCTGGCTACTGAGATCAAGAGTCAGTGATGTTAGTTATATAGCATGGCCTTAAAGTTATAAACGCTCCTGAAGCCACAAAATCTGCAGCAGATGATGTCTTTACTGCTGGAAAATCATTGAAAAGGTTGATTATTAACAGTGAGGAGAATCAAAAGGAAATAACAGACCTTCTGACCTTCTTCCACTTTTCTGTTCAGGTTGTTTGTTCACATTCTGATCTCTGTTCCTTACAGGTTTCTTTGGTAAAAGTGAAGTCGTTACAGGTCATTTTCCATCTACATAAACTTAATGACAAATAGATGATTCAGTTAATTCAATGATCAAATCCTTTAAACTCAAATAATTATTCATAAATGTGCAAAACAACATTGTAAAAACTGAGAAATTGTATTTTTTAATTGAAAGACAAAAATAGTTTTGAACATTATAAACAAAATATTGATCCTTGGCCACATTGTTATCTTAAGCATTGATATCAGCCCTAAATTTCATGCAGCTCTTAAACAGTTTAGTTTATTTTGATTTTGATGCCAACAACATATTCCAAAAAAGCTGTGATGAGGCACTAAAAGACAGAAACCCACATTTTTCTCCAAGCAAAAGCAACCATCAGGTCATGGGGAGAAAACTTTAGATCCTGTTTTGAGTGGTTCCTGGAGTTTCATGGCAGTAGGGAAAATGTCAGCGTCCGACAGCATGTCCGTGTACGTGCTGTTGGGTGAACGATCCGCACCTTGTGTTTACATCTTTCTGTGGAATCCGTTTACTTGCTCTTTAATCGTTTGGTGTTTTAGTTGTTTGGTAGTTGTTGAAATGGTTTTGTGAGCTTTTAGCTGAGATTCTGATATTTCAAACAAAATACATTTATAATTAAAATGTATTTCAAGATTTAATGAATTAATATTGGATTATTCAAATTAAATTGTATTTGAAGTGGGAAATCGATTCTTTTAAATCCACCTCTAGATCCAAGTCCTGATAAATGGGAGTGTTGCATTTTAAATTGAATTTGAATCTATTGTCGTGACACCTGTAGTAGAAAGAGATTAAAGCCTCCCTCTGGCCGCCTCTACATCACAGGTAGGAGAGGTTAAAGGTCTTTATATCCAGTCTTATGTGATTAAAAATGTGCTATAACAGAGCTTTTCTCTATTTCCTAATAATAAAGCATTTTCTTAATCAAAGAGAAATCAAAAGATAAGTTTGATCAATAAATAAATGAGAAACATAGTTTTGACTAGTTTCTAATGTCTGAGTTTTCTGGTTTTCCAGCTTCAACCGTGGTACTGCGTCTGGAGGAATGCAGAAAGATAAGAACTGTGTCGCCTGCTCATCATACACATAATTCTGAATCAGAAAAATAACATTAAGTGTTGTAACTGTTAAACACAGAACCATGATTTATATGTGATGGTTAACACAGTAGCACAAACATTGGCATGTTAAAAATATATACAACTAACTATGTTTATCTTAACCAGTGTAACGAATCAGAAAATTCTAACAACAGGCCTCACCAAGTGTCTGACACTGGTGTGTGTGTGTGTGTGTGTGTAGCAGTATGATTTTTAGATTTTTATCTTTTTAGACAAATGGATAGAAAAAAGTCTTTATTATACATCATTGTGGATGCAGACAGACAAATGGAGACACAAATGCCAAGAAACTTTTCCTGTACTTTTTGGTTTGCCAACTGTAGTTGGTGCACTGTCCCACAACATCACTCATGTTTAAGATTGACACAGGGCCAGACAACTCCTTTGAAGTTAGGTTCTCGCAAAGCAGGTTGATACAGAACTTTAGGATTTGTGAATGCACAAGAATTTTAGAACTCGACTCTTTAAAAAGAAAAAACAAACAAACAAAAAACAAACAGCTATTCACAAGGGCAAGAAATTGGCTTTCATGACATGCTGTTCTTTAATCTGCTACTTCTGCCATCCATGCCTTTTTTAGTAGCTGTTGTGTAATAGCTTCACAAGTGTTGACTAAACAAATGTTTGACGTTCACGCAAACCAGTTGGGCACTCGTGGCAAGGTGTACTCTGATCTGGTGGTCTTTGTTGTATTCATTAACAGCCAGCTGCAGCACTCTGGACAGCTTTACAGGTACCAATGGAAGCATGATAAATACAGAAGAAAAAGTCTTTCTCAAGATCTTGCAAAACTTTTGTGGGATCTTGTAAGTTTTGACATAATTAGTTCTGTTTAGTATGGTGCACAACAGCAATTTCCAAGATCATACTTTGGCAATAAATTGACTTTGAGAAGTCCTTCACCAGCCTTATTGTCATGGACATCTTTTTTCCCCTCTACATTGGTATACAGGACAACTAATAAAATCTAATTTGTCATTCTTTGTGAAATGCATATGCGATTTCATAAAACAGGAAATTCAGTGTGATTTACAAAACACAGTTCTATGCAAAACGTGCATGCTACTTTCATGCTACACATTCTACAAACAAACATTTATTTTGTCATGAATAAAACTTGTATTACTAAAACAAACAAACAAAAAACAACCCCTCTTAACCAATGTTCCCTCTAATTTTTCATGTGTCTGAGCGAACGCACAAACCTCCTGAGCGATCCCTTGGACCACTGTGAGCGACAGCAGACGTGTGCACTGTAGTCACGCCAGCATCGAATCCATCCAAGTTACATGGTTTATTAAAATAATCTAATTACAGCATTTACATTTATGTTAGACTCCAATTTTGAAAACACAACTTTCTTGTTTTGTTTTAAAAAAAAAATAAAGCTCTGACTTGTATTGTGAGTCTGTGGTCTGGGAGAGAGTTCTGTAACTCTCTCTGCAAAATATAGTATACAATGACCAATGTTGGGCAATTAATTATATAGTTACTTCTTCAAAAAAGTAACTGAGTTATGCAAGCAACAAAGTTTTTTGCAGCTGTTTACCTAAAAATGCAGCCAAGGCGTTTTTTTAAAATAAACATTTCAAACTATTCACAGAACAATCAGAACAATAATTTGTGCCACTCCAAAAATAATTTCTGTCCACTATGAGATAAAGGAGAACAACAGCCTGATACCTGCAGGCCTGACAACAGGAGATGTATCACTCCTGTAACACTCAGCAGCCGCCTCATTGTTCTGACACACACAACAAAACTATTGACTACACTACACACTAACTACACAAGATTTGTGCTAAATGTCGCAAATCTCTCACATCTCAAAACACCGCCGTCACTCCTAAAACTTCCCCCCTCCCTAAACAACAAATGCCATGTTTTGATTGGTCGACATGGTACATTTTTCGACCAATGGGAAAGGGTGGGGGTGTTTTGGTTTTGTTTTTGCTCACAGGGGTAGAGTGCTTTCGAGCGTTTTCCTTATAAAACGCCGTTTTTACCGTTTCTTCCCGCAGTAAATATAAACAACGATAGTATTCAGGAAAAAAAAACCAAACATTGCATATATTTTTATCATAACTGGTTTTACGTGGCCTATCAACACAATTGAAAAACTGGTATAAAGTCCACACTTTTTCCGTCAATTGTTCCGTCTGTCCTGCTCACATCTCCAATGGTTGTACACGTTGTCATTAACGTGGCTTCACTCCACATCAGCCACGCCGCTTTGCTAGCTAAAAACACCGGTGTCGGCACATAAGGACGCTGTCATAGCCTGTCCACGACGTTGATTAGCTGCGTATATACGAATGTGAATCGCATCATTGGCTGGACTAAAGTGGCATTGTTGTTGTGGGATCGGAAGCTCTGGATTTCCCCTGTCGGACTTCCCTTTACAACGGACTTTGTAAATAGAGACTGGATTTTCCAATGCATGCTTTGTCATGTTCTTCCTCTAGAAAGCAAAATTGGGATATGAAAAAAAAAAAAGTAGACTGAGAGAATGCAAAATTAATTAAGTCAGCTGTTAAGAAATTATTTTTTAAAGAAAGGTGAGCACAGCAGAAATAACATGATATGAAGGGTTTGGCAGTGAGCCAGTATCGGATGGGATCCTATCACTAAATAATAAACAGATGCTCCTTAGTTTCAGAAACAGCCAGAAAGAGTATTAGTAGTTAAAGGTCCTTCTCTAAATAATGCACAAAATATGACACAAGGTGGGCTCAGTGGCATTCACAGTAATTTTTTGTATTGATAGCAGAAGGTTTAGTAACACTGAAAACACTAGCTTAAGGTCTTCAGTAGCTAAAGTTAACTTTCAGACCATGGTGTCCCGTTTCTGATAGAAGGTATGGTCGTCAAAGGAGTTTGCAAAGAAAAGCGTCTGGACTTCTTTGAGTTGCTTGGCAAGCAACTCAAAGAAGTCCAGACGCTTTTCTTTGCAAACTCCTTTGACTACAATGACCTGGATGACTGAGAACCTTCACAGACATAGAAGGTATGGTCAGCTACCATGTGAGTGTATTGTTCAGATTTCATGCCAGCATTCCATGGAAGGTAAGTTAGCCATCTATTGGAGCTGCAGAAAGGTGTGATGAAGAACGAGGTGCCCAAGAAGCACAGCAAGCTACCCATACCTGAGGGCCTGGAAAAGGCCAAGGAAAGAATCACAGCCTTGGCTAACTGCCTGAAGAGATGTACCAGAGAGACAAAATAAACTAGATGTTCTCTGTTGAACCATCCAAGCTATACTCTCAGTGGCAGGGGAATAAAAGGAGAACAGTCCCACAAAGGTTGGAAACAGAGCAAACACTGCAAGAGCATATGGGAAAAGATAACCCATAACAACAATGCTCAGTGGCTAGTGGAGATAAGAGCAAACTACAGCAACCTCCCTCCCAGTGACCATCACAGTGACAGACATCCAAGAAAGAGTCTCAAGCATGAAGACTTAGACAGCACCAGGCCCTGATATGATTCATGCCTAATGGCTAAAGAAGCTAACTGCACTCCATGAGCACCTGAGTGCACAAATAACCCAGCTGCTGTTTGATGAGACACAAGGGCAGACATGCCTGATCCCCAATAATCCCCAGAAGGAACTGGTTCCATTCAGCATCTAGCCAATAACCTGCTTCAGCACAGCTGGAAGCTCCAATCAGGTATCATAGCAGCTAAGATGCACAGGCACATGGTTCAATACATGAGCAGAGCCCAGAAAGGAATTGTCAGAAACATAAGATGGGCAAAGCACTAACTACTGGTAAATTTAGCAGTCACTTACTATAAGATCAGACTGACCAACCTGTGCACCACCTGGATTGATTACAAAAAGGATTATGACTCAGAGCCATCGATTTACTGATCCACATCCCAACAGTACTGGAATGTCATTCAGTCTGGTTTAGTCAGATAGTAACAGAGAGAGGGAAGGTAGTCAGAACTGAGGGGATTGCACTACCAGAAGGCAACGCTATCAAGGAGAGTTATGAGTACCTTTGAATCCCACCAGCAAATGGGATATGAGGAGGCCACTGGGAAATCCTGAACCACCAAATACCTGCAGAGGGTAAGGCAACTGCTGACGAGTCAGCTGAACAGGAAGAACAAGGTCCAGCCCATCAACACCTATGCCCTGCTGGTAAGCAGATAATAGTCCGAGGGTCACTAGATCTAGCAGTAATGAGTACCGAAGGTTTCTGTTCATGCAAACCATCAGATGTAGCTGGTTGCTGCTTTAAAGGAGGGTGCTGCCTTTGTTCAGGAATGCAAATGAGAGGTTGAGCGAGGGTCTTCATCTAGAGGAACAGCAGGTTGAACACAGGAAATCTGGTGGGGACCCTGCGGTGGTGTGGCCAGGAAATTAAAAGGAGTCTCATCTTGTGTAGGAAAAACTGGTCTAGGCAAACCACTTGAAGGAACTGCAGCAGCTAATATTGATGAATTCAGTGAAGGAGGGCTGGCAGCCGGAACTGTACCAGAATGACGGCTAACCTGTGGGGGCTGAGAAGGTGATTGGCAGGTTGCTGGATCAATCACTGGGAACTGCTCATGTTGCTGTTGCATTTGAGGAATGGCTTGTAAACTGCATACAGAGGATTTAATTCAGATGAGACCATGTGAATTGAAGATCTGGAGGAACTGCGAGAATGGAGAGGAGATAAATGAATCATGCATTGCCTAATCTCCCTCATCGTCATCAGGAGTTCCCTCATCACCTCATCTTGATTGGTAGGTAATGGAGCAGGACATGTCTAGATTATTTATACAACACATCCTCTTGGGGAGGATCCTGCAGCCCATGTGTGACTGTGTCAAGATACTGGCATTCTGTTTGACTCTGTCTCACATCTAGCAGTTCTAGCTCCAGAATACTGAACCTCATACTGTTGTATGTAGGCAGGAGGTCAACTGTCATGACTGGAACGTCTCAAATCTTGAGACAAAAATTTTTGAACATGAAAGTTTTTTTTGGTTTCAGTTTTTGGGTTTTTGTAACTGTGGTTGCTTTGTTTTCTTTTTGTTTTGGTTTGTTTGTTTGTCTCCTTTTTTATGTCAGTGGCTGTATTTTTTTTAACATGTTCAAAATAAAGATTCAATTCAATTCAAATCTTTAGTTAATGGCTGCTGTGAATCCATGACAATAACACTGCTCCAGCTCGAAGAACAATGTTTTGAAGGAAGGCTCAGAGGTGCTTGGAGATAGTAACCATCATGGGCTCATCCGGTCAGGATGAGAATGAACAGTCATCAATAACTTGCAGGTTTCTCATTTTATTGAATAATCAGTATTAAAGGAAAAATACACATGGACTGCTAACTGTGAAAGGAAACAAAGTGTGATATAAGTCACTCAGTAACTCAAAAATGCATGAACTCAGGAGACTCAACAGAAACTCACCTCAGCTGCCGCCCCACGTGGGAGTGAAGAAAGAGTGAGCTGTAGGTGAGTGCAGTCCTTATATAACGGGTGACAGGTGAGTGCAATTAAGGGCAAGCACCATACCCAATCCAAGGTGAGGAAAAGAAACAAGGTGTATCTGGTGAAGTGAGTGTGCTGAAAGGTGAGTCTTTACAACAGACAAGATAGAAGCCACTGACACCCAGACAAGAAATTTCTTTACCATGCATGAAAGTGTTTCACCCCAAATCCAGCACCCTGAGACTGTAGACTAAGCAGAAGGAAGGAAGCCCAGGACTAGTGAGTGTCAGAAACACTGTCCTGGATGAAACAACAGAGATCCATGAGTACATCAGAAAGATGGCCAAAACTGATCATGTGCTTAGTTTATACTTCAACAAGTAGAAACCTGACAAAGAAGATAAGGAAGAAAAGGAACCATCATGGAAGGACAGGCCCCTGCACTTCATGTATTGTACTGACATTCAGAAAATTTACCAATGGCTGGACAAAGCTGGTCTGAAAGACAACACAGAGGCAAGACTCATGGGAGCACAGGAACAAGCCTAAGCCCAAGATCAATAGAGACTGGGGTCTACCACACCAGGCAAGACCTCAGGTGCAGGCTGTGTGATCCCAGGAATGACATCTGAGATCTCTGTACAGAAGACTGCAGTCCTAGGAACAGTGACACTACGCAGGACCCTCAAGCTCCCAGGCCTCTAGTACAGTACGTGGTCTTGAAGGACAAAAGACCACCCACAGGGTGAGTGGGGAATATTTATATATGACAGTGAAAAAAAGATTATTTGTATCCTTGTAAGTAACACTTGTCAAGGATAATTTAGTGTTGTGAAATCTACTTGAAAGAACTTGTAAGAAAAGTTGTAAAGTCCTGCTTATTCCAGATCTGTTGAAATATGATGCTGATAAATAGTTATTTAGCCCAAATGTTTTTCCATTCTTAGATAATCACACGTCCCTGATGCTATCCACACTTTAAGTAGAATTTGAGCAAACCAGTTGTCCTATTATCAGATACATGTATATTTGTGAACACTATGGATCATATATTTGTACTTATTTTAATTATTTATACAACACATATAGATATAATATGTTATGAAAGAAAAGGAGAAGACTTTAAAATACAAACATTTTGAATGCAGTTGACTCAGACATCTCAATTTCAACAAATGCTTTCAAAAGTGCTTCATGATGATTGTGTTGACAAATTTGTCCAAATCTGAAGCCAAATTGAAGCTCACATCAATCTAAATACAAAATTTTGTTTCAGTTTTTATTTTTCCTAAAGTTTCGTTTTAAATTGCAGTTAACTGCAATTCATTTTAGCCCTGACAGATACCCGAACATTCAGCTGCACTTGATATTAGTCAAACTGAAGATCATAATTTGCTGTAGTAACGTCTCTTCCCTCGCTCCCCTGTACAGACGCACTTGCACAGATCTCGGTCAGACAGTGAACCAACATCACTGACTAGAGACCAGTGGCGTCGTTAGGCCTATTTTAGGGGTGCTGAAGCCTCCCTAAAATATTCTTAAGCCTCCCTAAATAATTTGGTGGGTTTTTTTGTTGTTTTTTTAACTTATTCGATTTTTTTTTACAGAACTTGCAGACAAATTCAATATGAAGATGCAGGAAAAGAAATAATAATATAAATAATAAAGAAATAATAATATAAACCTGTCGCTATTCACATAAATATGATCATAACTCGGTTGGTCCCTTTCACTTTACACTGTTAAGGTAGCGTCAGTGCTTCGTTATCCAATCCATTC
Organism: Oreochromis mossambicus; assembly: GCA_922035795.1. Classification (NCBI taxonomy): domain Eukaryota; kingdom Metazoa; phylum Chordata; class Actinopteri; order Cichliformes; family Cichlidae; genus Oreochromis; species Oreochromis mossambicus. The sequence continues at coordinate 10,270 of CAKLIZ010000668.1, forward strand.
CAGTTGTTCACAGGGGACATCCACATTGCTGAAAATCCAGTCCTCGTTTTCGCTGCTACTTTACACTCCGCTCGTCTACACCTGCGGACATACTAGCGTACATACTGCAAACAGCAAGGAATCATGGATATACGCAAGTTTTTCAAGAAAGTAAGTCTTCATCACTGGCTGGCAGTAACAATTAGTTAGCTCCAGCTAACAGCAGAGAGTTCCATGTAATTAATGAACCAGGTGCTCCCCATTTTGATTCATAAAAACCTGGCTAGCGCACTAAGTTAAATTGTTAGCATAATGTTAATTTCTGTCACTCGTTTTAGCTCTGAAAAATCGAGCTGAGCTCATTCAGGTATGGTTATCATCAGTGGAAATAATAATAATCACTCCTCCATCCCTATTAACCTGTAGGAGTCAGGGCAGAAGAGCACAGAGAGTGAGAGGGGAGAGACCTCTACTGGAGAGGTGAGTCAAAGATTTCACAGGATGGAGTCATTTGTGATGCAGACAGTCTGATTAGAATTTTATTTAACTCAATATGGATATGAAATATGAAACATTTCAGTCATGGTACAATATATAAGACCTGTTTAACTTGAGCTTTTATTTAGGAGAGAGCAAAGATATATATATATATATATGTCAAATTAGCCAGACCCACATATTTTTGAGGGTTCTATTTTAATATTACTTCAATTCAAGTAATTTAGTAATATTTTTCAGGGCTTTAAATTGCAACCATTTTAGTCACATGCGTGCTCAAAATGTAATGTTTGTAACTTCAAAATATTTGGGAGCAACAAATTACTGTGGCGTGTGAGCAGAAGTCATGATATTAGCAATTTACATTACAATTCAGTATGTTTTAATGTATCTTGAAGGGTGAGGCAGAAGGAGAGACTGAGGGAGAAAAAGGTCAACAGGCAAGTTCAAGTCAGAGAGAGCAAGGAGAGACAGAGGAGCTGCAGCTAATGGATCGAGAGGCAGAGGAAGATCAAGTTATTACAGAGAGAGGAGAGCAAACAGGCCAAGAGAGGGAAAAAGATGAAGCAGCTGCAGCAACGCATTCTACTACAGGGTTTGATTTAGGTGACAAAGACACAGGGCCCAGACAGGTGAAGCTGAAGAGCTATCCACATGATACTTTTGGTACACAGAAGCGAGCATTTAACCACAGCTGGTTTGAAAAGCACAACTGGTTAGAATATTCAGTCAACCAGAATGCAGCTTTCTGCTTCCCATGTAGAGTGTTTGGCAAAAACATCAAACATGATAGTTTGGTCAGTAGCGGTTGCAAGAACTGGAAGAAAGCTTTAGTCATCTTTGGCAAGCATGAGATGGCTCAAACACATAAGGACAGTGTTGTTACATGGAAAAGCTACCAGGGAACTAGCAAACAGGGAAACGTTGCACAGATGATAGCAACTGCAAATGTGAGTGAGATAGTCGAAAGAAGAGAGTATCTCAGACGAATTGTTGCAGTCACCTCTATGTTAGGGAGACAGGGACTCCCTTTTCGTGGCCATGATGAAGGTGAAGACAGCCCAAACAGAGGGAATTTTCTTGCGTGCATGGAGCTTTTGAAGGAGTTTGATCCTTTTCTTCAAAAACATAATCCCCCATCAAATGCACAGTATATCTCGCCAACATCCCAGAATGACATGATTGACTGTTGTGCCCAGGAAGTTACTAGTGTCATTGTATCTGAAATGACAAAGTCTAAAGTCTATGCCATCATGGCAGATGAGGCAAGGGATGAAAAGGCAGAGCAGTTAGCTGTTTGTGTCAGGTATGTGTCAGAGGGGGCAGTGAAGGAGCGTTTCCTTGCACTAGCAGAGATAAAATCATTTGATGCCCAGTCCATTGCAAATGAGATTCAGCAGCAGATCCAAAATTATGGTCTTGCAGAGCTTAAGTGTGTAGCACAAACATATGATGGTGCAGCTGTTATGAGTGGCTCCACTGGAGGTGTACAAGCACATTTTAGAAGGCTCCATCCTGAGGCTATCTATGTGCATTGTTATGCTCATCAACTCAACCTGGTTTTGTGCAATACTTGCAAGGCTGTCCCTGAGGCTGTGGAGCTTTTCAGCTTGTTGGAGTGTGTGTATTCTTTCTTCAGCACCTCCCTAGTCAATCATCATAAGTTCATGGAGACTCAGGCAAAGCTTGGATTGACAAAAACTGAGCTTGTGCAACTTTCAAACACTCGCTGGGCATGTCAGTTGCGATCAATCAGTGCAGTTCTTGAGACATTGCCTGCCATTTTGGAGTGCCTTTCTGCAATTGGATCCCCCATAGCTGTTGGTCTCAGAGCAAAGCTCTACAAGTTCTCAGCAGTCTATGCACTACTGATGTTTCAGTCGATTCTGTCTGTAACCGAAGGACTCCACAAGTTCCTGCAGAAAGAGACTTTAGACCTGGCAGAAGCTTTTATCTGCAAACAAGCTGTGTGTGACACACTTAAGGGCAAACACTCAGATGCATTTGCTACAGAGTTGTATGAGAAAACCAAGGCCCTGTGTAACACCCACAGTATCCCTGAACCAGGTGCCAAGACAAGGCACAAACAGAGGAAAATGGAGGATTTTGTCCTGGAGGCAACTGTGGGTTCATGCACTGAATTGAATAACTCAGACACATTGAAAAGAGAGTTACTTTTCCCTTGTGTGGATCGGATGGTTGGTGAGCTTGATCAAAGATTTTGCAGTGTAGATGCAGGGCTGCTAAAAGGCATCCAGGCATGCAGTCCTAAATCTGAGAACTTCTTGAGTGAACCACACTTGAATGAACTTGCAAAGCACTACAGACTTGACCTGAAAAAAGAGGAGGTTCTGGTGGCCAGAAACTTTCTTACCCGGAAAACAGAGGCTGGATGTCCACCCAAAAATATGTTGTCTGTGTACAACCTCCTTGATTCAGACATGTTTCCCTCTCTGAAGGCAACCATCCAAGTTGCCTTAACAGTGCCTGTCAGCAGCTGCTCGTGCGAAAGGTCCTTTAGTGCACTGCGTCGGCTGCACTCCTGGCTGCGTCAAACAATGGGTCAGAAAAGACTTCACAGTCTTGCAGTCATGTCTATTGAAAAAGACACGCTTCAGCATCTGAGTCACAACAGAGTGATTGACCAATTTGCCACTCTTAAAAACAGACGTCATTCTTTGATGCTTCCACCCACCAAGTAACTGGTGATTGCAGCCATAAAAATGATGTACTTTTTTATTTTCAGTTTTTTTTCTTGTTATTGATGCAGCAAACACATTTCCTCTGTTTTCTTGTTGTACTGTATTATAAAACAGACTGAAATAAAACAATAGCTCTATTGGTGGCCTAGGATGTTTAATCTGTCCAAAAAAGTAGGAAAACAATTTCTCAGTCTTTGTTTTCTGTTTGTGAAATCATGTGCTCATTCACTACGTTCGTTCATATCGTATGCATCTCTTGGGGGCTAAGCCCCCCCTGTCCTTAAAACCTAGTGACGCCCCTGCTAGAGACTAAAAGTCACAATCTTCATGCAAAGTGTTTTATGGTTTGGGTGAGGAAGATCAGCGCGTGGCTCATGAACATCGCATACAGAACAGTCGGAAGTCGCTAAAACAGCGATAAGGGTCGTCGATGATGCATTTTTTTTTTCAGTGGGAAAAGGATGCCCACACTATCCCTGGTGGGATCACAGACAAGGAGGAAAAAGTCAAGGTCCAACCAGTGTCTTGCAGAGATGAGCAAGAAACATCAGCGCTACCGGACCCCTCTCTGTGTGGCGTCCGCAGAGAGAGGTAAGGAAAGCAGCGTTAAACGACGTAGCAGCTACATCTGCTTATCAATGAACAAACACGTCTCCGCTACGCTGCGCCTATCAGTAGGCTACCCACACAGCGGATATATGTGCGCAATATGTCGCTGTGCTATCTGGGAAATCAACAAGCGGTAAACTTTAAGAGGAAGGGAACTAAGGACGGTTACGCAGAGAACAAAACAGCGATGCCTGAGTCAGACGAGGAGCGTCGTACTTTCTGCCCCAGCGAGGGCGTTGAGGGGGCAACTAAGAGTCGTAATTACATCCTTGTATTAGCTGGTGTGTTTCTAGGTGCTCTAATAGCTGCTCTAATAGCTGGTCTAGCAGTTGGTCTAAAAGCTGATAAAGTGGTGTATATGAGAGGTAAAAGTGAGTGTGGCCTGTCGGACAAGGACCCTACTTGCCCTTTCACAAAAGCTGCAGTGGCCGCAGACTCCGTGAACTGTTCAGAGATTGGACGGTGAGTAACATTTTAAACTTCTGACACATTTCACAGTACACATAATATTATGCACTGTTCCAAATGCAAACGTTAGCACTAAAACATCTTTGAGAACTGCGTAACCGGCGTGTCATCATGGAGGTGTGCGGTTATGTCCCCCTCCAAACAATAAAACACTTGTTAATCGCTTTCTTTGAGTGGATTTGTTTGGAAATGTGTCATTCTTTAGATTCTCAGATGGCTTTTTTACTTTATTAACTTAAAAATGACATCCTGACAAACGGATTGTCCACAGCAAAATCTGCATCAAGCTACATCTTTTATAGTTCATATATGTAATAACTTAAAGCTTTTTACACACTTTAAGTTATCATTCACATTATTTAATGAAAAATAAACTTTTACATTTAAATTGTATTTTACAACTGTCTTGCCCTATTTACATAGAATCACACAAAAGTGTGAACTACATTTTTACAGTGCTACAGTGGGGTCATATTAATTTCAATAAATTAATCTATTAAAAATTTCCTTCATCCACCAAGGTCTCCAAGGTCAACTAAATGATTTATTGGTCGAAAATGGAGAAAAAGCCTTATAACTTAGAAACTATGATTCTTACAGATGTGGTGTGTATTGTCAACATATAGAAAGTACGGTATAGAGATTAAAAATATCATGCCAGATTTGACTTCTGACCTCTTCTTCGAGGTCAATAGATTGATCTGAAGGTCATAATGCTAGTCATGCTATTTAGAACTATTTACAACTGTTTCTTACTAATGATGGGAATTCGAACTCTTTTGAGAGATCTGGTCCTTATGGCTCAGCTCACTGAAAAGAGCTGGCTTTTTTGGCTCCCAAGCAGGTCGTCAAATTTTCTGTTTTTGAAAATAATTCTTTAACAAAAATAAAGTCATGTGTAAAAGAAATTACTAATGTATATAATATACATTATATTAAATGTTTATTATTTTTATGGCCCATTTTTCTCAAGAAGTAACAAAAATACACTTTAAAGTACTAAAACAAATACCCATGTCATTTTGCCAAAAAAATCCAATCTCTGACTGGATGTATAATATTTATAAAATTTCAGCTATTTACAGTAAAATGACAGACAATTACACAACAAAATATACATTTGAAATATGTAAAACAAAAATAAAAAATCAGCATTTTGCATGTTTCTTTGTTTGTTTGTTTTTTTACAGCGCATTGTGTTCTGCGTCCTGACCGGCTGTAGACCATTTTCAATCAATCTCGTGCCGTGTCTCTTGTACAGTACAGAATTAGGTGCATTCCATTAAGTGAAGCCAAACAGTCGTATAAGTCAAACTTTACTCAACTCATTCTTCTTGCTTCCTCCACTTCCGTACCATTGAGTCATTAATGTTGAATTCTCTCGCAGCTGCTCTATTTCCATGTTCTGGCCCTGAAAACAGGGTTTGATCTTTGGTTTCATTCTATAATACTGGACTTATTTTTCTACGACGGTTTGAAGTTTGAGAGTGTTTAAACAAGAGAGAAACGTGTGAAAATGTCGATGCCTGTCTGAGAAAAGTGTATAAAGTGTGTAGTGAGAGGTTTTACAGCCTCTATAAAACATTTATAATAATTGTAAAAAATAAAGTTTGCTACTTTCACCTATCGCGGGTTATTTTTAGAACATAACACCCGCGATAAAAGAGGGAACACAAACATTTACATGTAAATGCATATCAGCACCTATCATAACCCTACCTACCTATACCTACCTGATATAGGAGCTTGGAATGTAATTCATACCTTCCTTATTTTTATCTCTTTTTGCTACAACTTTCAATATTTTTCTCATTTTATTTGTTTAAAACACTATGTAACCATTTCACTTCCACTTTTTTATTTGCCAACACAATGCTACTGTCTGTTCTGCTTCTTTGGATACAAACTCTAACTTTCTCATTATCGTACACATTTTTGGATCAAAATAAAGTTGGTCCTCCTTATTCACCTAAATTCAGTGGAGGTTCAGCGCAATTACCAAAACCTAACACAGGATTAAATCCACAGAGCACTGCTTTCACTTTTAAACAGTTGTTTAAATTGTTTTTCTACTGAAACCAGGCACTCAAAGTGCTTAGTTCCATCAGAGAGCTTTGAGATCAGCTTCACAATCTGTCCAGCATCAAACCCTATGCAAAAAATGTTGGTGTGATATTTGACATATTTAACTTAGTGGTTAAAAACAGCTCCATCTCTGCTCCATATCGAACTGAGGCCTTTTCTTTCTGTGAGAGATTCAGTAGTGGCAATTGTGGGACATTACAATTTTGATAAAGATTAAAATTACATTAATTGTGCACCCCTAACACACATGATAACAATAACACTAAAGTGATAACGACAAACTGTTTCAGGGACATTCTTCAGAAAGGCGGCTCTGCAGTAGATGCTGCCATTGCTGCGCTGCTGTGCACCTCCATCATCAACCCACAGAGTGCGGGCATTGGAGGAGGGGTCATATTCACTGTGATGGACAGCTCCGGTAACAGGACACCCTCGCTCCTCTTATTCAATTGGAGCAGCTCAGCCCTGCTGGGGAATAACGTAATAATATGTCATCTTTTCAAAGGTAAAGTGAAAATCATCAACTCCAGAGAGACTGCCCCTGCAAATGTAAACCCTGATCTGCTTCAGTCATGTCCTAAGTCCATGGGGTGGAAGGAAGGTAAGCTGCTTTTCTGCCATAGTTATTTAACAACCTGCATCTGCAGGAGTACTGAATTTGTCAGAACTCTCAAAAATTTGATTCTGTTAATCTGGACATAGCATTTTAGAGGGAGAAAATACATCTTAGCTGTTTTGATACTCCTGACAGATACGGGATCACTTCTTTAGGTGCCTTTCCAGCTTTGACATATGTCTAGCTGGGATAACCACATTTACTCTTTAGTAAAGAGTAAATGGGCCTTCTTGACGTGATGTTCTTCTGCTTCCCTGGCCGCTGTGTCTGTGGGGATGATGTTCGCTCTATGTTGTAGGGTCCTGATGACACCCAGTTTGTGCTCCTGTGGATGATGAGAGTCAAACCTTAAATACTGATCCGTATGTGTTTAATGTACACGTCACTATTACATATTTAAAAATATTTGTCAAAACTGGGAAGGCACCTAAAGAATTCTCCAGTGCTGTGGCTTTCAAACCCTAAAACACGCTGCACCAAAAATTGGTCCACCCCAAGCATCAGGTCCACCGACACAAACAGAGTAATGTAGTGTACGCTGTTAAGTGCCAGGAAGATTGCCATGATTTATACATCGGGGAAACCAAACAATCTCTGGCGAAGCGGATGGCACAACACAGAAGAGCCAGGACTGGCCCTACAGGCCAGTGGACACGCTTTCAATGATGAGGATGTACACATCCTGGACAGGGAGGAACGCTGGTTTGAGCGCGGAGTCAAGGAGGCCATCCATCCATCCATCCATCTTCATCCGCTTTATCCGAGACCGGGTCGCGGGAGCAGCAGCCTAAGCAGAGAAACCCAGACCTCCCTCTCCCCAGCCACCTCCTCCAGCTTATCCGGGGGAACACCAAGGCGTTCCCAGGCCAGCCGAGAGATATAATCTCTCCAGCGTGTCCTGGGTCTGCCCCGGGGCCTCCTCCTGGTGGGACATGCCCGGAACACCTCACCCAGGAGGCGCCCAGGAGGCATCCTTGTCAGATGCCCGAACCACCTCAACTGGCTCCTTTCGATGTGGAGGAGCAGCGGCTCTACTCTGAGCCCCTCCCGGATGGCCGAACTTCTCACCCTATCTCTAAGGGAGAGGCCAGCCACCCTTTGGAGGAAGCTCATTTCTGCCGCTTGTATCCGCGATCTCGTTCTTTCGGTCACTACCCACAGCTCGTGGCCATAGGTGAGGGTAGGGACGTAGATCGACCGGTAAATTGAGAGCTTCGCTTTTACACTCAGCTCCCTCTTCACCACGACGGACCGGTGCAGCGTCCGCATCACTGCAGCCGCAGCACCAATCCGTCTGTCGATCTCCGGCTCCCTTCTCCCATCACTCGCGAACAAGACCCCGAGATACTTGAACTCCTCCACTTGGGGCAGGAACTCATCCCCGACCCGGAGTGGGCACTCCACCCTTTTCCGGCTGAGAACCATGGCCTCAGATTTGGAGGTGCTGATCCTCATTCCCGCTGCTTCACACTCGGCTGCGAACCGTTCCAGTGCGAGCTGGAGGCCTTCACCTGATGAAGCCAACAGAACCACATCATCCGCAAAAAGCAGAGATGAGATTCTGAGGCCACCGAAGCGAAAGCCCTCCGCCACTTGGCTGCGCCTAGAAATCCTGTCCATAAAAATTATGAACAGAACCGGTGACAAAGGGCAGCCCTGGCGGAGCCCATCACCCACCGGGAACGAGTCCGACTTATTGCTGGCAATGCGAACCAAACTCTTGCAACGGTTGTATAGGGATCGAATGGCCCGTAGCAATGGGCCAGACACCCCATACTCCCGCAACACCTCCCACAGGACACCCCGAGGGACATGGTCGAATGCCTTCTCCAAGTCCACAAAACACATGTAGACTGGTTGGGCAAACTCCCATGCACCCTCAAGTATCCTTGAGAGGATAAAGAGCTGGTCCAGTGTTCCATGACCAGGACGAAAACCGCATTGTTCCTCCTGTATCCGAGGTTCGACTAGCGGACGAACTCTCCTTTCCAGCACCCTGGCATAGACTTTCCCAGGGAGGCTGAAGAGTGTGATCCCCCTGTAGTTGGAACACACCCTCCGGTCTCCCTTCTTAAAGATGGGGACCACCACCCCGGTCTGCCAATCCAGGGGTACTGCCCCTGATCTCCACGCAACATTGTAGAGGCGTGTCAACCAGGACAGCCCTACAACGTCCAGAGCCTTCAGGAACTCGGGGCGGACCTCATCAACACCAGGGGCTCTGCCACCAAGGAGTTGTTTAACTGCCTCAGGGGAGGCCATTTACGTGAAAAAGGAAAGACCATCTTTGAATTGAGGAGGGGGCCTAAGGGTACATCTTTCACCATCTTACAATGCTGTGATTGCAGACATTCCCCAACTCTCTGTGAATGGTACTCATGGCCATTGATCAGTGGGCTTTGATCAGTGGTCATTGGTCTGTAATCAGTGGATATTGATACATGGGCATGAAAATGCATATTAATGATCATGAAACTGACCTCACAGCCCATTGTTCATTCAGTGGACTGGTTTCAGTGATTGTGCAAATGTACTGTTTATACGGTTGGAGAAACCTGCAGTCAGCTGAGACTGAAGAAGTCACTTAGATGATTGACAAAACGTTTCTCCCACTGAAAACACTAAGTCCAGATGAACAGAATCAACCTTTTGGGATTTCCTTACCTGAGTGATTGAGCATGCATCAATACACTTTGAAGAACTCTGTTTGGTTGGTTGTCAAAAGAAGTACACCATATCCCTTCAGACTATTCTTGGAAGTGTAAATGTTTCTTCTTCATCAGGGTTCACTTGAAGTAATTCACATACTCAGGGTCCTACAATGACAACAGGGCAGGATCACACATGTGCTGCAATAATGTTCAGTATTGTTGTCAGTGTTCATGTAGGCTTGTGAAACTGACTACACAAGCCTTATGGTGGAGAGACTTTTACAAGCCTGGGAAAGTTAGCATCATAATGATGTGAAAAAGTGGGTTGGGTGATTGAACTTTTTAATTGAAAATATAGTGGAGGCTCTGATGCTGCTTCCAACACTTACAAATGATGCAAAAACGGTTTATTCCACTCTGCACTTTGATTCACTTTTACAGCACAACTAACTTATCCTATATGGGTGAACTGCTAATACACACTGTACTAATAGTGTGTGCTAATACACATACTACTTAATTTCAGAAACAGCCAGAGAGAGTTTCACAACATGTGAGTCAGTGAGCTCATATAGTGGCATTCCAAGTAATAATTTCTGTTGACAGCAGAAAGCTCAGCAACACTAACAACAAGCACAAATAAGCTTGATTGTATGTGGAACTAGTGAGGCTGTGAGGTCGGAGAGCCATTTTGAGGAAGCGGGTGTGGTTCAGGCTAATGAAATGGCATCTTGAAATACCACAGTATTTCAACACGTGTGTGTGTGTGTGTGTGTGAGAAAGAGGAAGAAGTAAATACGTGTGAGAGAGAGGAAGAAAAATTTGTTAATTTGAGAAAGAAAATATATTTCAAAAAGCGTTTTTTCCAGTCATAACAGATTCTTTTTTCCCATGAGAATAAAGAAAAATTTGGCTCAAATGCATTTCTTCATTCGGTCGCAATTCTTTTCTTGCATAGTTTTCTTATCATATAAAAAAAGTTATTAAAAATAATAAGTGAAACAAAATTCTCAATTGATTCATCTTCTGAGTCTCCCTGAGTTTAAGTTTCATCTGAAATTGCCATATGAATCCTGGGAAAATAAATAATTAAAATACCATTATATCATATTAATAATTTTAATTTAAAAAAGCTGGCATGAAATTCTCAAATTAAACATCACCACAATGACCCTTGCTCATTATATGCAGATTTGTAAGAGCAATGAATCTGATTCACTCAGATAATTAAAATTATCACTTTGCTTTCTGCCATCAGGCTTATTGTCTGCATTGATGATATTCTCTTTCTTTTAACATAAATCATTTTTTTGTGAATTTTTTTCCATTTCCCAGGTTATCTCAGAGTCTGTTCCTAGTTTTTTAGTTTCCTGGTTTTTCAGTTCTTAGTTCTTTCTAGTTTCCAGTTTATGATTATATTTTCTCATTTATAGTGTTTAGATTATCTACAACAGTAAAGCTGCCTTTCTCAGTTTACCCCTCTTGTGTTCTGAGTCCTGCATTTGGTCCTTATCCTGCCTGCCACACAGCAGAAACGTGACAATAATTTAGATAGGTATAGGTGATTATTATCAAAACACATAACAGTCTACATAAGTCAGAAAATTGCTCAGAAGGAAAAGGATCATCAGTAAAACAGAGCTGCAGAGTTAATGTGTCCCACTGAAAGACAATCTGGATGAAAATATCTATGTGCATTACTGTTTGAAAACTCCAATTAAGAGAAATGATACTGAAGCATCTTACATCACTAGAGGATTAATTGTTGATTTGTAGCGTTTGTGGCAATGCAACTAATATGGAGCAACAGGAAACAGAAATTTCCACGCAGAGAATGTTAAAATTACCTGTTAAAACACACGAGAAACTTGAGCACCTTAAAGTGACAAGTAGAACCAAGCTGGATTATGAAGTGTATATGAATGTACATGAAGTTCTGTGTAGCCAATAATGCAATTGAATATCACATGACTGAGACAGAAGTTATTTATGACCAGACAAAGTGGTATGAGCCAAAAGCTAACAATTTAATTAGCTTTGAGGAGAAAGTGGAAAATTGGTTGAAAAGAGAAAAAGAAAGAAGATGAAGCCCCCCGCCCCCCTCGAGAAAAAAGGATCTTATGCTGACATTAAGCATAAGATCCATCCACTCAGTAAGGAATAGAGAAGCATTCGATCCAATGGGAGCTGCAAACAGCTATTGCTGCTGGTCATGCAAAACTTGAGGTGCTAACCTTAAAGTAGTCATTTAGGTTGACCAACAGGATCGAATGATTGCCTGGAAATCTGCCATGTTTGGGCCCATGTGGGGGCACTGCGGGAGGACCTGTGTGGGCTTTTACAGTGTAGTATTCGCTCTTTGGGGACCAAAAGGGCAAAACTGCTATAAGATCCACATGGATTTTCTGTGAGTAAGCCCACTGTTTGGAACCCACAGATTCACTTTTTCTGCACTCAAAAGACCCCAAATGGGTTAGCCTACATGGAACCTACAAGGGTTTTCTGTGAACTAGCCAACTATGGGCTAGCAAAGAAATAGGGCCCCTGCTGTGTGCTCTGTGTGGGGAAGTTTTCTGCCTGACTGAAGGCATTTTTCATCAAGTCAGAGTTCCTCCAGAAAACACTAATATGCTGAGGTTTGTGTGTCTTTGTGTGTAGTGAAATATGAAATAATTATTATGATATTCTGTAACAGAAGGACCCGACACACACAGATTTGAAAGGTACGTGAATGTTAATTTAAATTTTCCAACACCACTCTCTAATCAGGTCCTGGCATCCTTCTCAAAAAAAGGAACGGTATGATTAGACAATAGAGATCTGCTGTTTTGGTCAGCTTCCCCCTCAGTTGCAGCTCCCGCCCCAACTCATCTCTTTCCATCACCACGTTTACCAGAAAAATGTTTTTTCAACTCTCTCCATGTTTTCAGGGAGGTTGAGATGAT
>CAKLIZ010000668.1:23222-41338 GCA_922035795.1 Oreochromis mossambicus
GATTGGGGTTCCTGGGGAAATTCGAGGTTATGCAGAGGCACACCGGCTGTATGGGAAGTTGCCGTGGGCTGACCTCTTTCAGCCGACCATCAAACTGGCCAGGGAAGGATTTCCTATTCCTTACCTCCAAGGTCTATACATCCCACGCATTGCTAATACATCGCTATGGTATGAAATACACCCACAATGTGATTTCGACAATACACAGTGGAAACAATGAATGGTTCATCTTTATCTCAGTGTGTTTTTCTTTTAGGGAGTTATACTCAGATGAGAATGGGAACCTGCTTAAAACCGGTGACACTGTGAGATTTGAGAAACTGGCTGACACTTTGGAGATGATTGCAGAAAAGGGGCCAGATGTGTTTTACAACGGAACAGTAGCAAAGGCTTTAATCCGTGACATAAAGCAAGCAGGTATTATCAGACAAGATTCATCCTGCTCTCTTTTCTGACCATTTTCTATGTCTGCCAGACACAATGAACTAATTACAAATGAACAAATCAATTGACTCTGTAAAGCTTTGCCATGATCCACTGTGAGCTGTCTGGATGATTTAAGGGATTATGAGATGCACTGTGTTCAGTTTTACTTAAAACCATTTGTTTCAATGTTTTTGCTCAGGAGGAAACCTCACACTGGAGGACTTGGCATCGTATGAAGTTACAGTGACTGATGCGTGGAATATTTCTTTGGGAGAGTACCAGATGTACTTCCCTCCACCCCCTGCAGGAGGAGCCATACTCACCCTCATCCTCCACATCATGGAAGGTTCCTATTAGACATTGACTGTAGAGATGCTGCTCACTTTCTTGATATCTTCATGTTTTGAGCTGAACTGCTCCACTTAATGCTATTGTTAGTTGTTGTATTTAGCATGTAGTATCTATTTCATTAGAAACAAAAGGATTCTAACCAATCTTTACAAGTTTAATGCACTGACAATGGAGTTCTTTTTTTGTTTGTTTTTTGATCTATAAAAAGAAATAACAATTGTCTATATTTTCAGGATATAAAATGAATTCAGAACCTAAGACGACTGATGAAAAAACATTATTTTATCACCGTTATATTGAAGCTTTAAAATTTCTCAATACATTTAAAAAAGCGATCAGAGATCCAAAGATCAACCCAGATGATGTAAGTATCCCAAAACACAAGATTTGCACCTGCTTTTAATAATTGCATATAGTGCAATTCTTTTTAAGTACTTGCATTTATTTATGAGTCAAAGGGGGAGGGGGGGTGGGTGGAAGAAGTATTTAGATCCTTGAGTGATGGATGGTTTTTAAAAGTAGGAATACCACAGTACAAAACTCTATATATGGATAATATAAAATACTTCAAAGTAAAGGTCCTGGTTTCAAAAAAGAAGTATTATTATTTGCATTGTTCACAAAAGGCACTTACATTTGTATCATTGTACCTTTTTTGCTTCATAGCTTTAGTCTGTCTATCAGAATATTTAAAAAAATGTGACTGCAAAAAACTGGAAGTTCAAGGCCATTTCACATAGACAGAGGCATGAATTGCAGAGTGCAGTGGTACTCCACTTCAGGAGTTCAGTGAGTCTTGGTGCATCTATGTGTACCTACTTGTACTCTTAAGACTATTGTGTATGGATCAGGTTTAGTTGCAGTCACCTAAAGTAAGCGAAGGTAGCTGTATTTACCCCTTAAATGTCAATGACATGGTTTTACTTGTGCAATTTTAGCTTTGAGTAGTTGCTTTTATTTATGACTCAAAGGGGTTTTTTGTTTGATCAGTTTCTGTACATTATCAATTGGCTGTGGTGTGAACAGATCTTGAGCTTTTTTACAATTTCTTTGAGTATTGCACAGTCTGGCTTTGGGGAGAATTTGCTGGGGAGGGACTGTAGAGTTGTGTTAAAACACACCTGAATGCTCCAGACCAGCAAACTACTGAAACGTCTGCTTTTGTAGAAGTGCTCACACATGGCGATGATCAGTTAATCAAGTGCATTTGATTATCAGCACCTGGCTGCTATTTACTCTCTTACTTCTTGTGGAAGCAGTAGGGGTATGCCCAGTTTTTCACAGTTCTGCAGAGAGCCTTGTGAAAACTTCTTTTGAATCTAAAATTTCCCAGTAAATTTGGATATTCATTTCAACATGATCATTTTGACAAAACAGATGAACCCAAATCCTGTTAACATTTGGCTAATGTTATTTTGTTTTTAGTATTTGTCTTGATACTTCTATATTTTGTGTAACTGTGTTTTTTTTTAATGTTGTGTAGTTCAAACAGATGGCAAAGAATTTCACAACTGATAGCTTTGCTGACGAAGTACGGAAAAAAATCACTGACAAGACTCATAATCCTCAGTATTACAACTTCATCTCATATTTGGACAGCATCGGTACCACACATGTGTCTGTGCTGGCTGAAGATGGATCTGCTGTGTCTGTCACCAGCACTATCAATGACGTGTCAGTATCTGGATGGTTCTGTTAAAAATCTGCTATCAAATATTTTTCTTCCTTTGAAACTAAATGATTAAAAAGGTTTAAGAGAACATGGAGAAACATACTTTTAGAAAATTTCACTAGTACAAGAAGGGTATTGGTGTTGTAGTTAATTTAATGCTTTGATTTTTCAGATTTGGCTCCAAAGTCTTCTCTCCACACACTGGAATCATCCTCAACAACCAGCTGTCTGACTTTTGTAGAAGAAATGGTACCATCTATCCTAGTAAGGGATCAGAAAGATGCATTTTACATTTAATATTTATTTGTGAAATACAAGCAGTTAGAGCAGAGCACTGTTCAGACGCAGAGGTACAGTTAGGATTCTTTCAAACCTAATACAACAAACAGGACAGATTTACATAAGGCTTTCATAACTTTATGACACATATTCCTCAGATTCAAATAAAAAAGGTGTAATCCATTTCTGAGATACGAATCTAAGGTAATTAGCCAATTTGTATTGCTGTACATCAAAAAGTCCTTCACACTGATGATGTAGTTCCAGAAATAATGGGAAATTTAGGTAACATAAATAATAGCTATACATAACCACCTATAAATACTTAACATACTGATGTGTTCTAGGATAGAAATCATCTGTTTACTTTGTAGTGGTTTTTTTGTGATTGAATTGGTTGTTTATAAATCTGTCTTTAGATGTTGTTGTTGTTGTTGTTACAAAAAATAATCTAAATATGGTAGAATATAATATAAAATGTAGTATAACTCGAATTCCAGAAAAGTTGGTACATTCTTCTAATCTGTGAAAGAGTTTGTAAAAAGATTGTGGAATACTTCAGAAACAATGTTCCTCAACATCAAATTGCAAAGGCTTTGCAACTCTCATCATCTATAGTGCATAACATCATGAAAAAAATCAGAGAAACTCTGTCTCTCTGCATAAGGGACAAGACCGAAGACCTTTATTGGATGCTTGTGGTCTTCATTGGCATGATTGTGTCACCTATATCAGGCAATAATGGGACCAAATTCCAACACCAAAACTCCCAAAACTCATAACCTCAATGCTCAGATGTCTTCAAAGTGTTTTAAATAAAAAGGAGATGCTACACAATGGTAAACATGCCCCTGTTCAAACTATTTTGAAACTATTTTGTGCATAAAATTGAAAATGTGTCAGAGTTGCAGTCGTACATGCCTCTTAGCTTTTCTCCTCCTACTATCCCCCAAAACTCCATCCCCATAGAGACTGTCTGCTTCCAAACTACCAAAAAACAAACCAAAAATCACCAAAAAAATGATTTAAACTAGTGCTGTCAGCATTAATCTTGTTAAAATGCCGTTAACGCCATAACCGCATTAACCCGGCAAATCTCCGTTAGCGAGTTATCGCGAGTCGCCCCGAGCGTGGGGCTGCACGGCATCAACGCATTAGCGCGGTTAGCTCGTTAATGCGTTAGCACCGTCCAGCCCCACGCATGGGGTGAACCGCGCGTTTAATTCGGTTGGGAGCAGCTGGTGCCCGGCAGGGGCCTGCACCCGTTCCTGCCCCCACGAGGAGGGCCGCTGAGCAACTGCCAGGCGGTCAGCCGGGCAATGTGGGTATGTGGTGGGGCATGGTCTGCTGTGCCGCTGCAGGGGAGGCGGACGCACCTGAGCGGCATCCGCAATCATGCCTTGCCGGGTTTAAAGTGTGAACTGGGTCCTGTGAGCTGGAAAGCTGCAGCTGTAGCCGTGTATTCCAGCAACCGTTAATAAAAGTCTTTTGAAAGTGCTGAAAAGCATGAAACCGTCATTGGGTCTGCCACAGTTCTGTTACAACATATTTTTAGCTACTGACGCTGGCTTTTAGATTGGACATCTGTGTTTAATACAGTCGATCATGCCATTTTACTCTCTCGTTTGGAGCAGTGGGTGGGCATTAGGGGCACAGCACTGAGTGGTTCAGATTCTACTTGGCAGAGCGAACTTATTGTGTCAGTCTTTGTGACCATGTGCCATCCTCCGCTCCTGTCTGGTATGGTTTTTGGATGGAAATTTTAAAAAAAATTTCAGTTGTTTTTTTAGTTGATCGTATATTGTTTTATTTTATTATTATTTTTGTTTAAATACAGGGCTGTTTTTATTTTTATTTTTATGTGTTATGTATTTTTTTTTTTTTTTTTAGCTGTTTCATTTTATCTACTGTTCTTAACTTATTTACTTTAAAGCACTTTAGTCCTGTGCTGGCTATTTTAAAGTGCTTTATAAATAAAGCTGGATTGGATTCGATATCTCTAAACTTTGAAACAACCTGTCTCTGAGTAATGCTAAAAAAACTACCGTATTTCCCGGACTACAAAGCGCACCTGAATATTAGCCGCACAAGCTAAAATCAGGGGAAAATCCTGTTTTGTACATACATTAGCCGCACCTGACTAAAAGCCGCAGGTGTTTCAATGTTTACTTATCATATGTAA
Organism: Oreochromis mossambicus; assembly: GCA_922035795.1. NCBI lineage: Eukaryota > Metazoa > Chordata > Actinopteri > Cichliformes > Cichlidae > Oreochromis > Oreochromis mossambicus. The sequence continues at coordinate 28,133 of CAKLIZ010000668.1, forward strand.
GAGAATATGCACAAAGGGAATTGTCAGGAAAGAGATGGCTGTTTGGAGACACACCCCTTTTATTAATATTTTGAAAAACAAATTAGGGGTACATATTTGCATAACTTTTTAGGTATATGTACAAGTACCGGTAATTACAAGTACGAAACATGTACTGTGCTTCATAAATGAGTAACAAATGTAGTACATAACAATAACCTACAGCACACCAGAAAAATAGATTCAGCCAACCTTTAAGGCTCAGGTGCAGTGACACGGCTTTAACAAGAAGAAAAGTCAGTCATTCACCACCATCTTCCTGCGCACTAAAACCACCAAAGTCCTCTTCTCCAGTGTCGGATACGAACAGGCTCAGGATGGCTACGTCATCCACTCTCAGCTTCTTTCCTTCGTTGTCACTTTCAAAACCAAACAAATCCTTGTTGTCAGTGTCAGAGTCGAACAACCTCTGAAGGGCCGTGGCGGTGTCCTCCTCTCCATCATGCAGCAGTCCAGCCCTTCGAAATCCGTTGGTGATCATGGATGTTTTCACACTTTTCCACGCTGTCAGAATCCACTGGTGGAGTTGAGCATAACTTGCTTTTCGCAAGTTTATCCCCGCTCGTCATCCACGCCTCCCACTGAACGCGTAGCGCTACTTTGAAGTTTGTTTTTCGCGCTGCTTCGTACGGCACTACGTTGCCTGGTGGATGGACACGTGACCAACATACCACTCTTAAAGCCCGATACTGTGTGTCTGATCACATGCCCTTCCGCCAGGCAACGTAGTGCCGTACAACAGCGGAACAAACAAAACAAATCGTCTTACGATATGACAAAAATCATAGAAAAGCCGCACCTGACTAAAAGCCGCAGGGTTCAAAGCTTGTGCAAAAAGTAGCGGCTTATAGCCCGACAATTACGGTAGTTAATACATTTATTACTTCTAGGCTGGCCTATTGTAATTCCTTATTATCAGACTGGCCTAAAAATGTGAAAAACCTTCAGCTGACCCAAACTGCTGCAGCAAGATTATTGACAGGCACAACAAAGAGAGAGCATTTGTCACCCATACTTGCTTCTCCTCATTGGCTTCCTGTCAAACCTATAATCCAATTTAAACTCCTACTCCTCACAAACAAGGTTTTAATCAGGCCCCATCTTATCTTAATGACCTCATAGACCAATATCAACCCAATAGAGCACTTCGCTCTCAGACTGCTGGTTTATTTGGTTCCCACGATATTTAAAAGTAGAACAGTTGGCAAAGACTTCAGTTTCAGGCCCCTTTTCTGTGGAACCAGCTCCCAGTTTGGATTCAGGATACAGTCATCCTCTCTACTTTTAACATTAGGCTTAAAACTTTCCTTTTTGACAAAACATATAGTTAGGGCTGGATCAGATGACTCTGAATCCTCCCCTAGTTATGGTGCAATAGGCCTGTGATGATGGGGCCTTCCCATGATGCACTGGGCATTTCTTTGCTTAATTCACCTCTTTTCACTCTGTGTGTTTATACACCACTCTGCATTTAATCATTATTAATGATTACCGTAATCTTTACTTATTACTCATTACTTATTATTCATCTATGACCAGCCTAGACCAGTCTTAGACCAGTCTTTGAAAGCTATTCACTTTGTCGCCCTGCTCAAACTCCCATCTGCTCTTGAGACAGCCCAGTTACTCACAGATCACCACTTGACGATCCATAAAAATTTCTACCAACATAGTTTCTGACTGAGGGCCTCAATTCACCTCCTGTGTGTGGAAGGAGTTCTGTTCAATTCTAGGGCACCAGGTCAGTCTGTTATCCGGTTTTTATCTGCAGACAAATAGACAAGCAGAATGCACAAACCAGGAGTTGGAAACCGCCTTTTGCTGCATTGCTTCCACTAACCAGTCTATTTGGAGTTTGCAGCTGACCTGGGTGGAATATGCCCACAACTCCATTACCTCATCCGCCACAGGACTCTCAAAATTTGAATTGCCACTCAGTTACAAACCTCCTCTCTCCAAGCCATAGAAGGTGTGATTTTACTTCGTTCTGTACAGAATCACTTTCCCCAATGTTGCAGCCTGTGGATGTCAACCGATATCACTGTTTTTAGAACAAAGGAACAAAACAAACAATTGGACAGCTGCCACCAGATCTCTTTGCATTTGAGCAAATTAATTAAATGCTGTGTGGTAAAATACTTGTGCATGTTGGTTGTATATGTCCCCTGTTGTGATTGATGTGGGGGTCATAACTCAAAAGTAACTATTATAGTATTACACATTATTTAAAAAAAAAAAATGCAGTTTGCTACTTAATTACCCCCAGGAGAAAGTAATTCACCATATTACTCGTTACATTACTTTCATGTTACTTAAAATAGCTGAAACACATTGTCTCATAATTACCATTTAACAATATAAACTTAGGCTACAGTCCCACACACCAACACAAATCCCTATGCTAATGAGGACACACATATGATCTTTCTCCTAGTGTTTAGGAATAAACACAACAACAACAAATATATCAACAATGCAAAGCAAAGTTGAAAACCAGCACAAAGACCCTTCAAAGCGATTACCACAGTGATTCAACTGTAGAAACATGAACAGGTAGAAACGGAGGCTACAGCCTGACTGCTCATCAGTTTGTTACCAGTTGAAGTTCAGGATCTGTCTGGCTGGTTGGGGTTGGCATTCACTCAGCTTTCACCCTGATTTACACACAGATTTGTGCATACACACCTCTTGCATAAGGCCCAGTCATTTTTTCTTGTTCCTCTCAGATGAGTGTGGACTGTCATTTTCTTCTGTCATTCAAAGCTTTTGTTGTATTTCTTAGGAGAGCAGCCTCCTTCCAGTATGGCCCCAGCGGTGCTGAAGTCTCAGTCAAAGACGCTGGTGATTGGAGGGTCTGGTGGGGGTATGATCACAACTGCACTGTCCTCAGTACGTATCCTTGGTAAACACACAAAATGCCATTAAGATAAACAGATGCAGACTGGTGCCCCTCTTTTTGTTTATAGCTCATATCATAGTTACGAGTGTCTTCACCCTCATCCATCCTGTAATCATCATTTTCCTTTCTCAAAGATTGCTATTTATTCTTCTATTTCTCTTCAAGGCGATCATGAACCACCTTTGGTTTCGAAAGAGCCTTCAGGAGGCAATTGATACTCCAATTGTTTACGTTGATTCTGAAAATAAATTAAGGCTTGAATCCAAGCTTGAAAAGGTAATATATTCAGTGCATTTATATGATGAAATAAAAAATGATACTGCTTTTGTTACACATGAATCTATTCTTATCTTTACCCTTTAGGATGTAGTGGATAATCTTGAAGCTAAGGGACATGAAATAGCAAAATTCTACAACACAGTTAACGCTGTGGAAAAGGCGGGCTGCTGTATCTCTGCATGGTCTGATGAAAGGAAAAAAGGCAAAGCTGCTGGTTACTGAGACCAGGAATTGGTGATGTTATGCAGTATTGTCTAGCGTTAACAGAGACTCCTCCTTCCACAAAACCACAAAATTTGCATCATCAGTGAAGATCATTAAAATCAAACAAAACAGCCTTTATCTGTGAGTGAGTCCTATGTTCGGTTTATTGCTATATACACATTTTGATCTCTGTTCTTTAATTTGTTAGTTTTCTATTTTAAAACTTTAGGTATACTTCAATATAATAACTGAACTTCAGAAACAAAGTATAATAGTCATTGGCTATCAGCCAAATTCTTATCTTAAATGTTGAAATTGGTTTGAATTTCATAATCATGCGAACTGGAGGGACCAAAAGACTGAAAATTTATGTAATGCTATAAAAAAAAAAATACTTAGATTCCAAATAAAAGAAGCATGTAGAGCCCAGGTGGTCCCTTAAATCTGCATTCTTTCTAAGCAGCAGGCCAGCAGGAGGGGATTGTTCTAAATGTATATATCTCCAGTTCTATAAAAGTGTATGGCAAGATAGGCTAAGCACTCCTTGCTCCATTCTCATTGTAAACACTTTCCTGATGAGTTTATAAGTTTAGTTCTATTTTTCAAGTATTAATTATATATTATTTTATTACATATTATAGTCCTTTTGACTTTCCAGAAGCACAAAGCAGGGTACGCTTTAGGATGGCCTGCCTTATCTGTCTATATCCTGAGTTTGGGTTTTAAAAAAGAAAACAGGAAAAACAAAACACGGTGACTGTCAAAATACTGAGGTCAGTGGGTGACTTCTGTTATGCAAATCTGAAATAAATCAATCTATACAAACAAGTTGTCTTTTTGAGATTTTAATTTTCCTTTGCAAAGGGGTCAAACAACAACATGTACACCATATATAATGCATATATATCTACATGTATGTATGTATATATGTACACACATAGTGAAAATATATGTATGTGAAAGAAGAATGTATGTGTGTGAGAGTGAAAGAATGAATTTTGGCTTGTACGGCCCCTCATATATATGTATATATATGTATATATATATATATATATATGTATATATGTATATATACATATATATATATATATATATGTATATATGTATATATACATATATATATATGTATATATGTATATATATGTGTGTGTATATATATATATATATATATATATATATATATATGTGTATATGTATATATATATATGTACAATCAATCTGTCAATCCTTTCCGTGTCCGGGCCGGAAAGGATTGAGGTGAACTCTTTCAGTCTAGCCAGAGACGTCTTCCCTATTCCTCAAGTCCACTATGGTATGAAATACATCAACAATGTGCAAACAATGAATATTTCAGCTTTTCACTGTCTTTTAGGGAGTTATATTCAGAGGAAAATGAGAACTTGACACAATGATCTTACTACAAATGAACAAATCATTTGGCTCTATAAAGCTCTGCAATGCTCCCTTATAGGCTACACTGTGAGCTGTCTGGATCCATTAACAGTCTTGATTTTGAAATGTGTTGTCATTAACTTTGCTCAGCAGAACCATTTGTTTCACTGTTTTTCCTCAGGAGGAAACCTCACACTGCAGGACTTGGCATTATATAAAGTCAATGCATGGACTGTTAACCTAGAAAATACCAGATGTACTTCCCTCCACCCCCTGTAGGAGAAGCAATCCTCACCCTTATCCTCAGAATCATAAAAAGTTTCTGTTAGACACTGACTGTAGAGTTGCTGCTCATCTACACTTTGAAATCACAAAATGACACTTTCTAGAAACTTCATATGTTTTGCTGAGCTGTTCAAATTAATGTATTTAGTGGCTGTTGCATTTAGCATATAGTGTCTACTTCTTGGAAGAAAAGAATCTTAACCAACCAGGGGCCTATCCTTCTAAGATGTTTCATCTTCTTGCTCCTCTTCTTTCTCTGGTTTCTGAAATGCTAAAATGCTTCCAAGAGTAATTTCTTTCGGGTACATAAACTACGAAGTAGTCAACAAAAAACGAAATGCAATATGCAAAACATGCAAGAAGAGAATCACAGACGGAGATGGAACAACTTCCAACTTTGTCCGACATTTAAAGTTGCATAAAGAACGGTAGGTGGTGCTTTTTTTTTTGCTTTTTTTTTGCTACGATGAGACAGCTGACTTAGCTAACTTCATCTTATTAGCAAATGTTCTTCGGGCTACGTTGATGATACTGTTTGGCTTTAACGGGTATGATATGTTTGTCATGCTATTTTAAATCCGGTCCTGCAAGCGCATCCAAGAATAACATGCAACTTGTTAGCTCAGAATTGTCGGTGAATGGTGAGCAGGGTCCGTTTCAGAAAGTGGGTTCTGTAGCTGTACTCAGTCTCTCTCCGTCTCCTCCCCATCATTAACCCCGTAGATTTAACCCAGTTTAGACTGACAAATATTTATTTTACCATCACATCACAATTCAAAATCACTGTGTTTAATTTGCAATTAGTGTATGGTCGTGTTTAACTTTTGCATGTCTGAGCCTGGGAAATTTTTTTTTTTTGGTTAGAAAATCTGGCCCACCTTAGTGTGTAATTGAGTAGTCCTGCTATACATGGCCTTTTTCTTCTGTCATTTATGTCTATGCATCAAATAAAATACTTTGATCTTATATTATTAGCTGTTGTTTATTTGCAAAGGTTATTCTCAACAGGGATGCTAGACAAAAACGGCGTTTTCTACAGACAGCCTAGCATACGCTCTCCACTTGCGAGTGAAAAAAGAAAAAGAAAAAACACCCCTTCCCTATTGGTGTTAGAGTTTACCATGTCAGCCAATCAAAAAAATGATAAGGCAACATGTGACATTTGGTTGTTTAGGGAGAAGGGGAAGTTTTTAGGAGTGACACCCGCGACGGAAAGCGGGCGAGCGAAAGAAAGAGAGAGAGCGAGTTTTCATATGTGAGACATTAGTGACGTTTAGCGTGTTTGGAGGCTGTAGTTAGTTTGTTGTGTAGTTATTGTTTTGTATTGTGTGTCGGTTAGACTGCTGAATTTCATATTTGATCTAAAAAAGCTGTCAAAGGCAGATTCCAGTGTAAACGCTGTCTCCACATAGAAAACTGGACTGTTGCACCTCCAGTTGTCAGACCTGCAGGGTTTAGGCCTGTGGTGTTCTCCTCTGTCTTATACTGAACACAAACTACAAATAATTTGTGTGCCTTCTTATTTGATGCAGCACACCTGATTGTTCTGTAAATAGATTTAAATAGTTATATAAAAAACGCCTGAGGCCTTGGCTGCATTTTTAGGTAAATAGTACCATATAACTTTGTTTGCAAAACTTGTGCATAATTTTTAGAAATGTACAATTTCTATTTGCATTTCAAGTTATGAAAATGATTCTTTAAACATGTAAAAAAATATAACTTTTTTCTACTCGGATTCTGAATTTTTTGTCTGAATTTAGATCAACTGTGCTAATATAGTATACCAAAATGAAAAAAATAACTCAAATTTCAGATATTTGAGGTTGTGCTGTAAATAATGATACCAAACAAGGCAAGAAAAACATATTTTAAAAGTGAAATATAGAAGTAAAATCAAAAGTAGTCAAGAACGGCCAATTATACCCGGGACCCCAGAGGGTTAAAAAAAAGACTTGAAAGGACTTGAAATTCAAAGTTTCGGACTTGGGACTTGACTTGAAAGTTGTCTGTCTTGACTTGCGACTTGACTCTGACTTGCTTGACTTTACTTGAGACTTGACTTGTGACTTGAGGATAAAGACTTGGGACTTACTTGAGACTTGAAAAAAACAATGACTTGGTCCCACCTCTGCTTCTAGCTAGTCAGTCACCTCAGTTCTGACTGCCTTCCCTCTCTTTGTTACCATTTGACTACACTTCTCTGACAGTCCTATGTTGTTCTTGTAGATCCTAATGGTGTGGATCAGTGAATCAATGCCTCGTTTACTCTTTGCATACAGCTTGATATCATCCATGTAGCGGAGGATTCAGGCTTATGCATAACAGCAGTGGGGACAGGACATGTCCTTGGTAAATCCCGCACTTGATGGTGACTTGTGCAATTGGCTTGAAGATGTTCTCCACTGTTTTTCACCACATCCCCATACAGTTCCTGAGCTCTAAGGCTGCTGTTGATCATGTACAGTTTTATGCATTTCAGGATCCATGTGTGGGGCAGTGAGTCATAGGCTTTCTTGTCGTCAATCCAGGCAGTGCACAGGTTGGTGACTCTGGCTGTCACGGCTGGTGAGGCCAGAATACTGAATGGACCCGAAATGCAGATTCAAACACAGAGGCTTCAAAGTGGAGTGAATTAAGTTTATTTTACAAAGTGTGATCTTTCTGATAACAATATCAAACACGTGAATGGGGACTATATACAGGGACGTGACGTCAGAGCTGTAACAGTGGAGCTTGGCAAGGAATAATCCAGTGTGGTCTTTGTCACGGCTTACTAGGTCAGCTGCTCTTGCACTTAACACTCCTTCAGTTGTACTTGGGGCTTGGTGCCCAATCTTGAATGGCTCCCACTTGCCGTAGCATTTGTGTTGTACCTCATCAATCTCCAGTTGTGATAGCAGATTCTTCTTCCGAATGTTAGAACACTGAGCTGCTGGTGTTAGGGTACCTGGGTTCATTGACCCAGTGTTTTGTGTTATTTTTGAGTCTTATTTATTTTAATAGTAGCCCACTTCTCATCAGTATGTCCTGGTGCCCCAACAATTGTCATGCGTCGACCTTCGTGCGACGTCCAAGCCGGTATGGCTTCAGTTATCTCTCTCTCGCTCTCTCATATCTGAGGTAGTCTTGAATAGAATGGGGGGGGGGACTAACCTAAGGACATTTACTGGATACAAGTAAATGTCCAAATAAAAGTAAATAACCCATATATATTTGAACATATTCCAATTATAGTTAAATAATGAACATAATATGTAGACTCTACGTTCAAATTGGATGAAGGGTTTAGGAGTTTCAGCTACTTAACAAGTGCTACCTTATTTTTAAAGATACCAAGAACAATTCACTCAAAGGCTATTTCATGGGCAGGTGTGGGCAATTCCTTTGTTATATCATTATCAATTAAGAAGATAAAAGACTTGGAGTTGATTTGCGGTGTGGTGGTTGCATTTGGATTTTGCTTTGAACAGATAACATGCGGTCAAAGGAGCAGGTGCAGGTGAAACAAGCCGTCCTTAAACCGTGAAAACAGAAAAAACCCATCTGAGAGATTGCTACAATAGGAGTAGACAATAGGGGTGGCAAAATATGCAGTTTTTTACATTCTGAGAAAGAAAGACGGCACTTGTGAACTCAGCAACACAAAAAGACCTGGACATTCACAGAAGACAAAAGTGGTGGATAATCACAGAATAATTTCCATGGTGATGAGAAACCCCTTCACAACAGCCAACCAAGTGAACAACACTCTCCAGGAGGTAGGCGCATTGATATCCAAGTCTAACATAAAGAGAAGACTGCATGAAAGTAAATACAGAGGGTTCACTGCAATATGCAATCCACTCAAAAGCCTCAAAAATAGAAAGGCTAGATTGGGTTTTGTTAAAAAAAAAAAAAAAAAATCTAAAAAAGCCAGCACAGTTCTGGAAAAACATTCTTTCGACAGATGAAACCAAGATCAACCTCTACCACAATGATGGCATGGAAAAAAGTATGGAGAAGGCGTGGAACAGCTCATGATCCAATGCATACTACATCATCTGTAAAACATGACAGAGGCAGTGTGATGGCTTGGGCGCACATGGCTGCCAGTGGCATTGGGACACTAGTGTTTATTGCTGATGTGACACAGGACAGAAGCAGCCGAAAAAATTCTGAGGTGTTCAGAGATATAGTGTCTGCTCAAATCCAGCTAAATGCAGTAGAACTGACTGGGTGGAGATTCATAATACATGTCACAGGACTGGGTCTTGGACCCAGTGTGTTGTGGTTTTGATTAGTTATGTTTGGATTTGTGGGTTTTCATGGTTTTGATTCTCATTATTGTTTTCTGCTTATCTTATATTCTTAGTTTTAGTCCTTAGGTTTATGTTACCTTGCCTTCCCCATGTTCCACATTTCATGTTTAGTTACTCTTCCCTGTCAGCTGTGCCTCCTTGTCAAGTTTGCGTCTCCATGCCTGTCTTGTGTTTCCGGTTTTACTTTGATAGTCTTGTGTCCTGTGTTCGGTATTTTGAGTTTTGCTTCCCATTTGTCTTATAATGTGCTCTCCTGCTGTGTCTCGTTCCCACGTTACTCCCTTGTGTATTTAAGCCTGGTGTTTTCCTCTGTCCATTGTCCCATGTGCTGTAAGTTTCTCTGTGTTTCTGTTTCTGTTTCTGTTGTTCCTAGTTCCGTGCTCCTCGTTGCCTACTGTTTCTAGTTCCCCTGTGTTTAGTTCTTAGTTTTCATGTTCAAGTTTTTGTTTGTTTCCCGTAAGTTTATTTTATGGATTATTTCCCAGCAAGTAAAGCTGCTTTAAATTTACATTTCTGTGTATGAGTCCTGCATTTGCGTCCTTCACATGACAGCCTCACATGACAGAACGACGTGACCACAACATGGATCCAGCGGACTCTGCTTGAGAGAGAGAAATCTCGCTTGTCTCCTGAGCCTGTGGAAGCATATTTCCCATGCCCCGAACACACAGACTTTATCAGTTTGTCTAAACGCCATTGAGGCGATTTTTCGGGACATTTGGGTCCTTCATTCTGCCTGCCAGCCTGACATGACAATACAGATAGACAATGACCCAAAACATATAGCCAAAGCAACCCAGGGGTTTTATTAAAGCAAAGAAGTGGAATATTCTGTTGATGATCTGTTGCAAGATGGCGGCGTGCATAGACGCATTTAGAAGTGATCTAAGTTACTTATATATCATGTTTAACCTCAGTAGCGAAATCTCTATTAATAAAAATAGTGTACATGTATGCCTTAATAAACACGTGAGATGGTAGAACGCTTTTATTTTTATTTTAGTGGACACTCAATACAATAGACAGCTGCTGGGGTTTGGGGTTTGTTTAACCTGAGTAGCGAAAAGACCGCGGGGGGGTTGAAAACGATGTGCCGGTCTAGTGATCCTTGACCTTGCTGTCTGCTATGGAGCTGGCGGGTCACAGACGTCTCCAAAAACGTTGGAGCACATTTGGAAATATATGATATCTTGATAAATCGAGCAGATATTTGAAGTTTACACAGCTACATTCTCGCTTGAAAATAACTTAAAAGTTTATTTTGTGACCCAGAAAGAGTAATATTTAAATTTTTTTAGCCCCGCTCGTCCGCCATTGCCACGTTTGTGTTTTGGACGAAATGCATTCTGGGATATTTAGCTGTACCAAGTCCACACAAGTCACCACCGATGCATGCTCGATAAAACAGGCGGAGCAAGAGCACATCTGGGACTTTTTCGCGTTCTCAGCTTGATACGTACTTTGAATTGGAACAGTATTTGGTCTCCGACTAATGACATATCACGAGTACACGAGAACGCAAGTATGCACAAGTACGCATATTGAGACAGGCCCAAAGACTGTGGACAGCCGTTGTTCTCTGGATTTGGAATATTTGACTGTGAAATGCAGACCCGTCTACATACCCTGTGAGTTTAATGTCGTCATGGTAATGGACGCGTATATAGCACCCAATGCTAATGCTAACTTGGCCATCAATGAGCTGCACAAGGCAATAAGGAGTCAGCAGAGCTCCTATCCCGACGCAGTGTACATCATAGCTGGGGACTTCAACCATGCTGACTTAAGGTCAGTATTCCCCAGATTTGAACAGCATATTAAATGTGCAACAAGGGGGAAAAACACTGGATAAAGCCTGCAACAACATCCAAAAACGCTACAGAGCAACCCCTCTACTACAGCTAGGTTTGTCAGACCACACATCCATGCTGCTGATCCCTGCATACACTCCCGTTAGAAGGAGAGCCCTCCCCAGCCACAAAGACTGTGAAAACCTGGCCAGAAGGTGCATCAGAAAAGCTGCAGGACTGTTTCGAAAACACAGACTGGATGTGTGTTCGAACACCAGGACCTCGATGAGCACACAACATCGGTGCTCTCATATATTAACTTCTGTGTCAACAGTGTCACTGTGGACAAACATCTCCGAGTTTTTTTGCAAACAGAAACTTTGGATTACTAAAGAGGTCCAGGTCCTGCTGAAACAAGGTGATGCTGCTTTCAGATCCAGTGATGGTATGCAGTACAGTGCAGCCAGATCTGAGCTGAAAAGAGATATCAGAGAGGCCAAGGCAATGTACAAGAGTAAGGTTGAAGACCACTTCAGCAACATACAACAGGTATGGCAAGGAGTTCAGCACTTAACCAGCTACAAGCCCTACAATACCACATTCACTGAGGGCAATATGGCGCTTGTGGAGGAGCTGAACCACTTCTTTCCACGCATTGAGGTGCAGCTCAAACATTGGATGGCCGCGGTAGCCCAAGCTTCATGGTGCAGGAATATAAAGTGAGGCCTACATTGAGAGCAGTGAACCCCAGGAAGGCCACCGGTCCAGATGGGGTGACTGGAAGGGTCCTAAAAGACCAGCTGGCTGGGGTCTTCACTAAGATCTTCAACGCTTCACTGTCGCCATTCCTGCATCCCGCCATGCCTAAAGTTGGCCACATTCGTCCCACTGCCTAAGCCAGGGGTGTCAAACTCTAGTCCTTGAGGGCCAGCTTCCTGCTTGTTTTTGAGATATCCTTTCCCTACCTGCTGCTGATTACCTGGATCAGGTGTGCTTTGCCAATAAGAAGCTACAAGGGCAGGTTAGTTAGAAAACAAGCAGGACAGTGGCCCTCAAGGACTGGTGTTTAACACCTGTGGCCTAAGCGAACTAACATTAGTAGCCTCAACGACTACCGACCAGTTGCTCTAACACCTGTTATAATGAAGTGTTTCGAGAAACTGGTCCAACGTCACATCATGTCCTGCCGGCCACCCACACTCGACTTGCTCCAGTTCGCATAGAGCTAACAGATCAACTTAAGACGCCATCATTACAACACCATCTCTCACCTGAAACAAAAGGGGCATTACGCCAGGTAGCTCTTTGTTGACTTTAGCTCTGCTTTTAATACAATACTCCCGGACAGACTAATACTAAAACTGCTGGATATCAGACTTCCTTCTACCACCTGTCGCTGGATTAGAGACTCTCTCGGACCATGTACAGAGAGTTAAAGTGGGGCCTCATCTTTCCTCAGCCCTCAGGAAAGGGTGTCCAGCTTTAAGTTCCTGGGTGTGCACATAGACACAGACTTCCAATGGAGTGGTTTTAAAGAAGGCCCAACAGCGTCTCCAATTTCTGAGAATTCTCAGAAAAATGGACTTGAAGAAGGAGCTGCTGATCGTCTTCTACCGTTGCTCCGTTGAAAGTGTGCTGACACACTGTATCTGTGTATTGTTCTCCAGCTTCACCATGGCACACAAAAAGGCACTTCAGAGGGTCAGCAGTATGGCCCCAAAAATCATTGGACATCCTCTTCCCTCCCTGAAGGACCTGTACAGCACTTTCTGCCTCAAGAGGGCACGCAGCATCCTACGGGACTGTACGCACCCAGGACACCGGGTGTTTAAGCTGCTACTGTCTGGTAGCAGATTCAGGCTGCTGAGGTCCCAGACAAACAGACTAAAGGACAGCTTTTACAACAGGGAAATAGCCCTAATCAATGCTAACGGCTGACCTGATTGGCTACCTCCCTGGACATTTTTGTGGAAGAAGAAGAAGAAGAAGAAGAAGAAGAAGAAGAAGAAGAAGAAGA
>CAKLIZ010000668.1:41348-75472 GCA_922035795.1 Oreochromis mossambicus
AAGAAGAAGAAGAAGAAGAAGAAGAAGAAGAAGAAGAAGAAGAAGAACAACAACAACAACAACAACAACAACAACAAGAACAACATACACTCATTCCTTTTATTCATACACTCATTCTTTTTATTTATTAAGTTACTGTGTTGTGTTGTCTTGTTGGTGTTGTGTTGTGCGTAGTGCCGACGCGGGACAGGTATGACTAGGTATAACTGTGCAATGACAATCAAGAGTTATCTCTCTTATCTCTCTCTATCTTTCTATTCTTGAATGGCCAAGTCAGTCACCTGATCTTAACCCAATTGAGCATGTATTTTACTTGTTGAAAACTAAACTTTAGACAGCAAGGCCCACAAACAAACAGCAACTGAAAGCAGCTGCATTAAAGACCTGGCAGAGCATTAAAAAGTCGGAAACCCAGCATCTATTTTGGGCTTTGGGTTTTATGATTGCAGATTTTTTTTTGCCAACTTCTTTTTTTCTTTTAGCCTCAAAGCAGCCATTGTGTTATTCATTTACATATGTTGAATAAACAAATGTTTGACCTAAATGCTGACCAGTCCGTCGTGTCAAACGGACAATCAAAAGCCACAGCCTTTAGTTCGTTAATACATAAACCATCATGAATAACTGAGAGCACCATCTATCCCAGTTAATTATAGAGTTGATAACTATATATAACTATATCAGTTTTCGAGGAAGCAACCTACAGAGAACAGGGAAAAAGAGAAGAAATAGATATGCTTTTGTCAAAAAAGGTTTGCTTTTTGATTGTGGTTGTCGGTGCAATTGCGGTTGCTATAATTGTGGGTGTCCCTGTGGGTCTACATATGAGGTCCAAATGGTCCGGTGGAACTTCCTTAGAAGCTGCAGGCTGTGGTAAATGTTCAGGGACTGGATGGTGAGTAACATTTTAAACTTTTGACACAGGTTGTCCTTTTGTGCCCTCCCCCCCCCCCAATCCAAATCATGCACGAAACATCTCTATTTGTGAGACATTCTGTACATTATCCAAATATACGTTTGTTGTCATGAATAAAACTTGTTTTCATTTTTAAAAAAGAATAATTTTCTGACCTTGCTGTTTGATATCAGAAACTTTAAATCCTCTTTCTTACCGTGTGAATGTTGGCATTTGTTAAGCACTGTTCTGTATTGCTGTTATATATTTACTTAGGTGTCGGATCGCACATCAGAGGTGCAGTACGCCTGAAAGCCGTTCCTTAGAAGCTGCAGTGGCCGCAGACTCTGAGACTTGTTCAAAGATCGGAAGGTGAGTAACATTTTAAACTTTTGATACAATTTATTCTGTTCAATATGTTGCTAACAAAGGCTTTACATGATGCATAATATTTTCTAAGAACAAAATTTAGCACTAAAAAAACTAAAATGACTCCTTAATCGGGATCATCATAATCATGGAAGTATTTAAATATGTTTTTTTTTCTCTACATATTTTTACAACACAACTTCCCGTAATTAAATTCTAATTCCTCCTCCTTTATGAAACCCATATGCCATTTTCTAAAAGCAGAAATTCAGTGTGATCTACAAAACACAGGCCTATGCAAAATACGGGTCTATGCAAAACACAGGTTTATGCAAAACACAGGTCTCTGGAAAACATGCACTTAATTCCCTGTTTGTAAGACATTCTACTGGACACACACACTGAACAAAAATATAAATGCAACAATTTTGTTTTTGCTCCCATTTTTCATGAGCTGAACTCAAAGATCTGAAATATTTTCTACACACACAAAAGACCCATTACTCTCAAAAATTGTTCACAAATGTGTTGAAATCTGTGTTAGTGAACACTTCTCCATCCATCCCACCTCACAGTTGTGGCATATCAAGGTGCCCTTACACTGTCCACTCTGAAATGTTTATAAGTCATCTACCGTACAATAACAAAGAGGAATTATAAATATATATTTCTTAAAGAACTATTGTTCCATCAATAAATAGTTCAGGTAGAAATGGAATTTAGAAAAAAAAATGAATGAATCATAGAAAATCAAAATCAAAAATGATGCAGCAGGCTATTCCATTTTCTTTACATGGTGGTATCAGACCAAAACATAATGCCCCAGAGGTGTTCTATTGGATTTAGGTCAGGTGAGTGTGAGGACTACTCAATGGTATCATTTCCTTCATCCTTCAGGAACTGCCTGAATACTCTCACCACGTGAAGTTGGTCATTGTCATACACCAGGGCCCATACATTAGCATAGTGTCAGTGGGTCCAAAGATTTCATCCTAAACCCAGTCAGGGTTAGGGATGGGTACCGGTATCCGGTGCCATTATGGCACCAGTTCTGACATAAACGGTAGTAACCAGACTGAAAAGCAGCGCACATTTCGGTGCTTTTTTTCCCCTGAGATGTCATACACTTTGGATTTTAGCCAATCATTTTACCTTTCCAAGGATAGTTGGTGGGCCCAGGTACATACGTTCTTTTAGAGCAGAGCTACAGATTAAAAATGCCCAAGGCGAAGCGGTCAAAAGTCTTGCTGTACTTCACAGCAAAAGATGCAAACTCAGCAGCCTACAACAAGGGCTTTAAGGTGATACTGTGCAAAGGAGGGAACACCTCGAATCTGATGAAACACCTGGTGACGCATAGCGTTTTTTTTAAAAGCCGAGAAATGCACCGTATTTGATAGCTTGCTGCAAGACCTCACACCGTGCACATCTACTGCGGGTGTGGTGCCTGTTATCTGACCCGGAGTTAGCAACATCCCCCAAAAACCCGAAGAGGAGAGTCCTGGCCCCTAGCCCTGTCAGCATAGCAGAAATGATGACGGATGATGATGGTAGCAGCCGTTCTTCTCTGGGTGAGTAGCTTAATGTTGTTCGTGTGTAATTTAAGTTGAGTAGGCTAACCACATTATTACAGTGAGGTCAATAAGTATTTGATCACCTTGTGATTTTGCAAATTCTCTTACTTAGAGATCATGGAGGGGTCTACAATTTTCAGCATAGGTGTATTTCCACTGTGAGAGACAGAATCTAAAAAGAAAAATCCGGAAATCACATTGCATGATTTTTGAGCAATTTATTTGTGAATTACTGTGTCAAATAAGTATTTGATCACTTAAGTCAAAAAATTTTAATATTTGGTACAGAAGCCTTTGTTAACAATTACAGAGGTCAAACGGTTCCTGTAGTTCTTCACCAGGTTTGCACACACTGCAGGAGGGATTTTGGCCCACTCCTCCATACAGATCTTCTCTAGATCTGTCAGGTTTCGGGGCTGTCGCCGAGCAACACGGAGTTTCAGCTCCCTCCAAAGATTTTAGATTGGATTCAGGTCTGGAGACTGGCTAGGCCACTCCAGAACCTTGATATGCTTCTTACGGAGCCACTCCTTGGTTTTCCTGCCTGTGTGCTTTGGGTCATTGTCATGTTGGAAGACCCAGCCACGACCCATCTTTAATGCTCTGACCGAGGAAAGGAGGTTTTTGCCCAATATGTCACATTATATGGGCCCGTTCATCCTCTCCTTAATACAGTGCAGTTGTCCTGTCCCCTGTGCAGAAAAACACCCCAGAGCATGATGCTTCCAGCTTCGTGCTTCACTGTAGGTATGGTATTATTGGGATGATACTTATCATTCTTCTTCCTCCAAACACGGCAAATGGACATAAGACCAAAAAGTTCTACTTTGGTCTCATCTGACCACAGGACTTTCTCCCATGACTCCTCTGGATCATCCAGATGGTCCCTGGCAAACTTCAGACGGGCCTGGAGATGGGCTGACTTAAGCAGGGGAACCTTCCGTGCGAAGCAAGATTTTAAACCATGACGTCTTAGTGTATTACTGATAGTAGCCTTGGAAACGATGGTCCCAGCTCTCTTCATGGCATTGACCAGCTCCTCCCTTGTAGTTCTGGGCTGATTCTTCACCATTCTTAGCATCAGTGATACCCCACGAGGAGAGATCTTCTGTGGGGCCCCAGTCCGAGGGACATTGACAGTCATCATTAGCCTCTTCCATTTTCAGACAATTGCTCCAACAGTTGTTCTTTTTTCACCAAGCTGCTTGGCAATTGCCCCGTAGCCCTTTCCAGCTTTGTGAAGGTCTACAATTTTGTCTCTTGTGGCTTTTGACAGCTCTTTGGTTTTGCCCATGTTGCTACTTAGATTTTGGCTGATTGTGGGGTGCACAGGTGTCTTTATGACAGCTAACAACCTCAAACAGGTCCTACTAATTTAGAATCATGAGCAGAGTGTAGCTGGACGATTTAAAAGCAAAACAACAGGTCTTTGAGGGTCAGAAATCTGGCTAATAAGCAAGTGATCAAATACTTATTTAACACAGTAATTCACAAATAAATTGTTCAAAAATCATACAATGTGATTTCCGGATTTTTCTTTTTAGATTTTGTCTCTCACAGTGGAAATGCACCTATGCTGAAAATTGTAGACCCCTCCATGATCTCTAAGTAAGAGAACTTGCAAAATCACAAGGTGATCAAATACTTATTGACCTCACTGTAAATTAATGCATGTAAGGTGAACTAGCAAACACCGTCGTAGTTACATGCGGCTGTCTTCTTGTTTGATAGAGTGATACCATATATGCCCTATAGCTGCAGAAAAGGCTAACATTGTTATCATTTTGCAGAAAAAAATAAAAACATAAGAGGTTTTTGGACAAAGTTTGTGTTCTCCATTCTTTAAGCACCGGTTCGAGCACCGTTTCAAGCACTGGCACTGTTTCAAAAGTACCGGTTTGGCACCGGTATCGGATAAAACCTAAACGATACCCATCCCTAGTCAGGGTGCTGTTAGCATAGAGGTCTCCCTCCATGGATTTACCTCCCCAGACCATCACTGACCCAAAACCAAGCTGGTTGTGCTGAATGATGTTACAGGGAGCATAAAGTTCTCTACAGCTTCTCCAGACACTTTCACATCTGTCACATGTGCTCAGGGTTAACCTGTTGTCATCTGTACCAAACCATTCGGCAGATGGCTTCCCTTCCCTGAAACTGGTTCTGCCAGTTGCTTTCTTTTTAAAGAGAGGTTTTCCGTCCCACTCTCACCAATGGATTACTCATAGAGGGTGATTTGATTGTTGAAGTTTACTCTTTGTTACTATAGGGTCTCCTGTCTTACCTTAAAATATAACGTTCCTTGAGGTGACTATTGTTGTGATTTGTCATTATATAAATAAAGCTGAATTGAATCAAATCTGTGAAAAGCACAAATGCCAGTAGGGCTCCACGGTGCCCGGCAATGAGCACAGAGCCCATTAGAAGACTTCAGGCCATCCTCATAAAGTCTGTTTCTGATCAGGTAGTCAGAGACATTCACACTAGTGGCCTGCTGGAGGTTACTTTGTAGTTCTGGCAGTGTCCGTCTTGTTCCTTATTTGGTCCTGCTGATGTGTTCAGAATCTTCTATAGCTCTGCCCAGCTCACCCAGAACAACTGCCTGTCTCCTGGAACATCCCCAGTGCTCGTGAGACTGTGCTGGGAGACTCTAATGTTTAGTTTATGTCCTGGTTTTGGTTTTTTCTGTTTTGTGTAGTATTTTCATATTCTGGTTTTAATTTTGTCATCTAGTTTTAGGTTTCTGTTTTTGTGCCCTCCCTTTGTTCCGTGTTTCATGTTAAATCACTCTTGTCTTGTCCCTTCTGTCTCCCTGGTCTTTTGTGTCCCCTTCTTGAGTTACTCCCAGTCCTAGTGTCATCTTCAGGTGTCTTAGTCTGTGCCTCAGTGTTAGTTCCTGTTTTACTTCGATAGTCTCCATCTTGCGTATATTGTGTTCAGTTTTGCTTCCTGTCTGGTCACTCTGATTAGTGTCAGCTGTTTTCCCACCTGTGGCCTGTTCCCACCTGTGGCCACCCCCAATATATGCACACAAGTATCCTTGTGTGCATATATTGGGGGTGTCCAAATTCAGGCTGCATCCTCCTGAGGACCCAGCCTTCACGGTTTACGTGGGCCGGGTCCTCAGAAGGTCGGGTAGGCCGGAAGTGAGCGGCTGCGAAATTGGACGGGCTAGCCTTCAGATTTGTGTCACCGCTATCTCGGTGGAGCTTAATAAACTCAGCGGTCTGCTCCTTGCTATCTAAAATATAATAGAACACTGGCGTAAAGTAATCTAAGTGACTTATATATCATGTTTAACCTGAGTAATGAAAGAATGTGGGGGTTTGAAAACGATGTGCCGGGTGTTTGGTGTTCTTGCCCCGGCTAGCTATCGATCTGGTGTGTAACAGACGTCTCTGAAAACGTCGGAGCACTTTTGCAAATATGTGATATCTTGATAAACCGAGCAGATATTTGAAGTTTACACAGCTGCATTCTTGCCTGAAAGTATCTTAAAACTTTTTTATTTTGTGACCCAGAAAGAGTAATAAGAGTAATATTAAAACTAAGTAGCTGCCACCATTGTTGGAAAGTGGAATTGGCTGGGCTGCGCTATGAATTCTGGGATATAGTGGGCCACGAAGGATACACCCGACCCATCCTTTAAATCTGGGGAAAAGGAGGACGCATTTGTCAGCTGCATTTGGAGGAGTCTATTGTCTGTGTTCCCCTCTGTTCTCTGTCGTGTTCTCCCTCATTGTAGGTACTGGATCCAGCTGTCTGTTTGTCTTACTTACAGTGAGTCAGTTTATTTTATGTTTGTGGCTGTTTAGCTGGGTCTTTTGCCTTTTCTTGCCTGTTTTTCCATCATTAAAGCTGTGATTTTTAGTTCAGTTCTGTGTTGCAGACTCCTATGTTTTTGGGCAGTAATGAACAAAGCAAGGCTTTGTGAAACACTGAAATTGTATTATTTTTATTGCAGTAT
Source organism: Oreochromis mossambicus (assembly GCA_922035795.1). Classification (NCBI taxonomy): domain Eukaryota; kingdom Metazoa; phylum Chordata; class Actinopteri; order Cichliformes; family Cichlidae; genus Oreochromis; species Oreochromis mossambicus. Next base: position 48,154 of record CAKLIZ010000668.1, read on the forward strand.
TATAACTAGTCTTTAAGTTCTTTGAGTTAGTGTTAGCAGTCCCATAAACAAAACACTCTGGTGCACAGTGAACAGTCTCTCGAAGATGAAAGCTTAGTAAATAAAACAGTCTTGGGACGAGCCGTTGTGAGAATATTTACCATGTCTGCTGGAGAAGTGGAAACAGTACATTTGGGAGAAACAGCCTTGACACACATGGTTTCAGAAGTCTTTGGAGGCAGCTCACTAAACTCAGAGTCAGACCATCCAGGGACACAGACAAACTCAGCAATTGCAGTAACACAGTATTCCCTCTCGGGATGAGCTGACTTAGAACTGTCTTAGAATGTATTGTTGGAGGAACACAAAATGCAGCTTCAGAGAGCTGGGAAACACACAGTTCAGTGTCTTTGCGTGCCAGCTTTGTGTCACAATAAACAGAATAACTCACCTCATAATCAAAGCATTCAGATACAGAAAAGGAAGAGGCAGACTGTAATCACTGCGAGGAGAGGTTAGAAGTCTCTGTCTTTATAATTCCAGGCTCGGAAAGAGCTGGTGAGGCACAGGCTCTTAAGTCCATAACATTGGAATGAATGTCCGCGATTGTCAGAGGAGGCCAGTGATGATGGCGGTGTTGTGGAAAATTCTTCATCCTCTGACCACATTGCTGCCAGAAAGGAAGCAGGAGACGGGTGGTCAGACTGGAAGATGGAGGAGGAGAGATCCCACAGCCGCAGCGTGAAAACAAAAAACAAAAAGACCCTTTCTCTGCCGTGGGTGTGATGATGAAGATGAGGAGAGCTTCCTCTGTTGCTGCTGTTGCGATATAGAAGCACTTTTCTGCTGCGTCGGCGCAGAGGGCTCTGTCTGCTGCCGCTGCGTGGAACCCAGGGAGCGGACGAGATTGGCAAACTCCTGGGCTTGGATTGCTTCCTATGCCTATGCCTGGCTTAGATCAAGTCCAAAAACCCGGAGAGCTAGCACAGGTACGGACTTTGTTCAGGGATTGCTGCGATGGCGTTAAGTCCTACAGAAATTGTCCGCGAGTCCGTGGCATGGGTAATTTGCTTCACCAGGTTCTGTACGCGAAGAAGATCCTTCTCTCAGGCTGAGTCTGCTGGGTCCATGTCGTGGTCGCGTTGTTCTGTCCTGATTTGCTGTATGGCAGGCAGGATGAGGACCCAAACGCAGGACTCGGAACATGGAAAAGTAAACTTAAAACAGCAGCTTTATGTGTGGAAAAACTCCACACTGAATACAGGAAAACAAGCCCTGCACATTAACAAATAAAGCAACTTATCATAGAATCTTCTGGTTTAAACTATTTCTTTAACATTGAACTAATCCAGTGACAGTTGTCTGTATTTCCACTGTTGTTTCTTATGACATGAATATCATTCCATACACACACACACACTGCAGAGAGAGGTCCCTGCCTTTCCCACAACATTCAGCCTTTAGTAAGTAATGCATTACACATGAGGCTACCTTCCTAAATGGAAATAAGAGAAGTTTAAATGTAACATTTAAACTTTTTTTTATTTTTTAAGCTTGGGGGAGCCACAGCTTAGGTGTGAAATGCGTGCATGTAGCTCCGGAGTCACGGGTTGCTAACCCCTGCGCTAGATAAAGCTAAAGTAATGGGTCGGTTTTGAAAATGGTACTTTTTTCTGTACTTTTCTGTACTTTTTATTTAAATGTAGGGAGCTACTTCTATTTATGTAGGGAGTAAAAGTAAACAGTTTAAAAATATGTATACTTAAGTAGGGATGGGTACCGGTGTCCGGTGCCATCATGGCACCAGTTCTGACATAAACGGTAGTAACCAGACCGAAAAGCAGCGCACATTTCGGTGCTTTATTTCGGTGCTTTTTTTTTTTTTCCTGAGCCAATTCTAGCCAATCATTTTACATTTCCGAGGATAGTAGGCGGGGCCAGGTACGTACGTTCTTTTAGAGCAGAGCTACAGATTAAAAATGCCCAAGGCGAAGCGATCAAAAGTCTGGCTGTACTTCACAGCAAAAGATGCAAACTCACCAGCCTGCAACAAGTGCTTTAAGCTGATACTGTGATACTGTCAAAGGAGGTAACACCTCAAATCTGATGAAACACCTGGCGACGCATAGCGTTTTTTTTTAAAGCCGAGAAATGCGCCGTGTTTGATAGCTTGCTGCAGACCTCACACGGTGCACATCTACTGCGGGTGTGGTGCCTGTTATCGGACCCGGAGTTAGCAACATCCCCCAAAAACCCGAAGAGTAGAGTCCTGGCCCCTAGCCCTGTCAGCGTAGCAGAAATGATGACGGATGATGATGGCAGCAGCAGCCGTTCTTCTCTGCGTGAGTAGCTTCATGTTGTTCGTGTGTAATTAATGTTGAGTACGCTAACCACATTATTACATTAATGCATGTAAGGTGAACTAGCAAACACCGTCGTAGTTACATGCGGCTGTCTTCTTGTTTGATGGCAGATACTCCCTTCACCCTGGCCAAAAAGGCTAAAATGACCAAAGAAAAAGTGGAAAACAGTTAAACATGAGAGGTTTTTGGACAAAGTTTGTGTTTTTTCCATTGTTTAAGCACTGCTGCCAGCCAAGAGTGAGACCATATATGCCCTATAGCTGCAGAAAAGGCTAACATTGTTATCTTTTTACAAAAAAAAAGCTGAACATGAGAGGTTTTTGGACCAATTTTGTGTTCTCCATTCTTTAAGCACCGGTTTGAGCACCGTTTAAGCACCGGCACCGTTTCAAAAGTACCGGTTTGGCACCGGTATCGGATAAAACCTAAACGATACCCATCCCTATACTTAAGTAAAGTACAGATACATGAAAATTCTACAGTAATACAGTACAGTAATGAAGTATTTGTACTTGTTACTTCCCACCTCTCATACAGTCAGAAAATATTAGGAGGGAAAATGCCAGTGGCCTCCACCTGTAAATCTAGTCCTGTTTTCAGGGTTTTGTCATTGTTGACACTGCTTGAAGCTATACTCTGATTAGAAAAAGTCTTCCTTTAATTTTCAAAAGAAGTTTACAATCATATTGCTCTGCCTGGTTGCTATAATTTTCTGTGTTGTACATCAGAGGCCCAAGGGCCTAAACTCTGCACTGGCTGCAAACTCTTTAAAATGTTAATTGGACAGTGGGTGACATTTATTTTTTGACACACTTTGTTCTGTTTATATCTACTAACAAAGGGTTTATACGACACATGTAGTTTTATAAGAGCAAACCTAAGCACTAAAATATCTCTGGAAGCTCATTAACCCATGACATCATGATGACATGTTTATGTTGCTTTTTTTTCTCCACATCATCTCTTTGCTTTGCGTTAAATCTGAATGTATTTCCAAACAAAGGAAAAATGTACTAAAGTTAAAAGTGATAATGATGAACTCTTTCAGTGACATTCTTCAGAAAGGTGGCTCTGCAGTAGATGCCGCCATTGCTGCACTGCTGTGCACCTCCATCATTAACCCACAGAGTGCGGGAATCGGAGGAGGGTCCATATTCACAATTATGGACAGCTCTGGTAAAAAGACACCCACATTCCCCACATTCTAATGCAACAGCTCAGCTTTACTGGAGAATCAAGTAATAATATCTCATCTTTTCAAAGGTAATGTAACAATAATCAACTCCAGAGAGACTGCCCCCATAAACGTGAACTGCCTGAATCATGTGCTGACACCACAGACTGGAAGCAAGGCAGGATAACATAATACCATTATTTAAAGACCTGCATCAAAGAGCGCGAGACAGTTAATTGTGGGTTGTTAAAAATAAGGTCCCTGTTGGCAAATGAAATATTGATCAGCATACTGATTTATTCTGCTTTACAGGCACCTGGTTACATTAGAATGAATATATTTGCATCATACTCTTATGCTTACCACAGTGCTGAAGTGAACAAGAAAAGGAAGTCCCTATTTTTGCTTTGGAATCTGTTTGTTATATTCTGTTTGACTTTGCTGTTGTTTTCTATTTAAATATTATGTTTACTTATCTTAGGTTGTGTTTACTTTGTCAGTTTTAGTTTCCCCAGCTGTGTTCCATCACCCTAATAACCTCCTGTGTATATTTAAGTCCTCAGTCTCCCTCCACTTTTTGTTGTGTCGTATGCTCATGCTGTGTGTTCCCCTGTGTTCTGGAGTGTTTGTTTTGTGTTTTGCTTGTAGTTTCAATTTTTCCTTTTTTTCAGTCAGTTAGCTTGTAGTTTGTTTGTTTTTTTTTGCCAAACAATCTGAAACCATCTCCACAGTGCCACCTGCTGTCCAATTTGACTATTTCCACATTTGATAATGCCATTCTGTGAATGACAGACAAGCCCTGCACATTACTATCGCACACACAACACTATCAATAACTGTGATCAGCACATTTTTCTGGGGAAATCCTCGCACAAGCAAGAAAAGGAAAGTAAGAACAGCTGTGGCTGTAAAGAACATCAGAATCACAAAAAGAAAAGAAAGAAAGAAGAGGGAGGCAAAGCATCTGTTAACAAATTCATTTTCAGACACATTGTCTTTAATTTCTGAAACAGCCAAAAAGAGTTTAGTAGTAACAGGTGATATAAGGTGAGCTTATCAGAAGCAGCTTTAGGAAATACCATCAGGCATCACATCAACTTTACAGTTTTCATGTTTCACCAACAGCCTAGTACATTTGAAAGACTTCCAGGCTCCCATTGACAACAAATCTATCTTTTGCGTTTGATGATGTGAAAATCTTATAAATGCAATTGCAAGCACCTATTGCTTCTGCCAATGTAAAACTTAAAATGCTAACTGTAAAGTAGCCAGCTCATAACATAACTGCTGACTGCAAGGATGGAATTAGTGCCTACCAACAAAGCAGACATGGATCTTTGGGACTGGGGGGGCTACTATAGGCAGGCCACTGTGAGCCACTGTACTAGGTGAAATGTAGAGCATTTAGTGTGCTTAGTGTGGGTAGTCCATAGCCCTTTTTTACGCTTGCCCAAAAGGGCAAAAGTGCTAGGGAGGCACATCTACACTGAACAAAAATATAAATGCAACACTTTTGTTTTTGCTCCCATTTTTCATGAGCTGAACTCAAAGATCTTAAACATTTTCTACATACACAAAGGACCCATTACTATCAAATATTGTTCACAAATCTGTCTAAATCTGTGTTAGTGAGAACTTCTCGTTTGCCAAGATAATCCATCCCACCTCACAGGTGTGGCATGTCAAGGTGCTGATTAGACAGCATGAATATTGCACAGGTGTGCCTTAGACTGCCCACAATAAAAGGCCAAACATGCTCAATGGGTGACATGTCTGGTGAGTATGCTGGCCACGCAAGAACTGGGATGTTTTCAGCTTCCAGAAATTGTGTACAGATCCTTGCAATATGGGGCCGTGGATTATCATGCTGTAACATGAGGTTATGGTCATAGATAAATGGCACAACAATCGTCCTCAGGATCTCAACACGGTATCTCTGTGCATTCAAAATGCCAACAATAAAATGCACTCGTGTTCACTGTCCATAACCCCACCGCCACCATGGGCCACTCAATCCACGATGTTGACGTCAGCAAACTGCTCATCCACACGACGCAACACAAGCTGTCTGCCATCTGCCCTGAACAGTAAAAACATCTGTCAACAGGACACCTCTCCAACGTGCCAGACGCCATCAAATGTGAGCATTTGCCCACTCAAGTTGGTCGCAGTGACGAACTGCAGTCAGGTCCAGACCCCGATGAGGACGACGAGCATGCAGATGAGTTTCCCTGAGACAGTTTCTGACAGTTTTTGCAGAAATTCTTTGGTTATGCAAACCAATTGTTGCTGCAGCTGTCCGGGTGGCTGGTCTCAGGTGATCCTGGAGGTGAACATGCTGGATGTGGAGGTCCTGGGCTGGTGTAGTCACATATGAGGCCAGTTGGATGTACAGCCAAATTCTCTGAAACACCTTTGAAGATGGCTTATGGCAAAGAAATGAACATTCATTTCACAGGCAACAGTTCTGGTAGACATTCCTGCAGTCAGCATGCCAACTGCACGCTCCCTCAAAAGCTGCGACATAGCATTGTGCTGTGTGATCAAACTGCATATTTCAGAGTAGCCTTTTATTGTGGGCAGTCTAAGGCACACCTGTGCAATATTCATGCTATCTAATCAGCACCTTGACATGCCACACCTGTGAGGTGGGATGGATTATCTTGGCAAACGAGAAGTTCTCACTAACACAGATTTAGACAGATTTGTGAACAATATTTGATAGTAATGGGTCCTTTGTGTATGTAGAAAATGTTTAAGATCTTTGAGTTCAGCTCATGAAAAATGGGAGCAAAAACAAAAGTGTTGCGTTTATATTTTTGTTCAGTGTATTTGGGGCCTGCATGACATAAATGCGAGTTTGTCCTGCCCACACTTCACCCACAGCTACCCACCTTTGGCTGACATGATCATTATTGCTGGGAAAGACTGTATCACAGTCAGCTGATTCTCTTCATGTCTGACATTGAAGGCATGTTTTATCAAGTTTGTGTTCCTCCCGAAAACAAATATGCTGAGATTTGTGTGTGTCGTAGTGTGTTAGAATTCAAAGAACAAGATTTAACAACTGGCAATTAGGCAAATTAGGCTCTTGGTATTTTTTCTGCTTGTGTTTTATTTGATAGTTTCTAGTCCTGTTACTGTGCCTGACCCTGTTTTCCACATTTCATGTCTATTCCACATTGTTTTCATGTTCATTTATCTCCTTTGTCCATTTTCTGTGATTCCATTCAGTCTCCCCAGTCGGCTATGTTCTCATGTCTGTTTCTTTCCCCAGTCCCAGTGTCAGGCCCACGTTGTAGTGTGCGTTACATGTTTGTTGTACTTTGACGGTCTCGCATCCCATTTTAGTGTGTTCAGATTTCCGTCCTCCCATCTCGTTATATTTTATCTCTCCCAGCTGTGTTCCCCGTGTTTCCACTTCCCTCGTCTCCACTCGTCTTCCTCTGCTTGTTGTCGCATCGTCCCAGTAGCTGTGTTTTCTCCGTGCTCCTTGTTTCTCTCGTAACTCCCAGTTCCTAGCCTCTTGTTCCCAGTTTTCTAGCTTTTCTTAGTTTCCTAGTTTGCAGGTCAGGTCATGTTTTCCTATATCCTCTATTTGAATTTTGTCACAACAAAATAAAGCTGCCTCCCTTAGTTTATCCTTCTGCATTCAAGTCCAGCATTTGTGTTCAACTTCTGCCTGCCACATAGCTCACCTTGACAGTGTAATAAAAAATTCTTTAATGAAGGAAGGAAGGGTGTAGCACTGCTTATGTATAGTACCTGTGCCATACATAAGCAATGCTACACCCCTGCATGTAGCTCTCAGTAAAAAGAAAGGCAGGTAATTACCTGTATATGATATCCTGAAAACATTGTTATAACCAGGAAACGTACCCATGTAAATATAGTGAAATAATAAATGTAAAGAAAAAAAGTAAGTATAAAATGCAAAATATTATCTATAACATAGCTAATTATAAATGGACAAAAAAGTAGACCATTTACTTCTGAAATTAAATAGTAGAAATCAATTAAAATGCAACTATATGTTGCACCCTCAGAGAGACATGACTCCATTCTCCTTTTTCTTGCAACTTTATTCTCCTCAGTTCAGTTTGGAGTTTACAGGCAGCATAGCGCATCATCAGCAAAACATCGCTTCCTCACATCTCAGACAAAAGTTTATTTTTTTTTTCCTTTGCGCTTACTGATGACATCACTCATCTGAACTCTAACCTCCTGGAGCCAGTAAACTACAAAAATTAACTAGAAATGTGTCCAAAAACAAAACACAATTAAATAGGAATAGTCTTTAAAGATTCCCCCAACGATTCAGAAAAATTTGAGTTTTATAACTACTTTTAGAGCGCAACACCCTCCCCCACAAAAGAAAAATGTTGCCACACATTTTCTTTCTAATCTTTGACAATTTACCAAAAACAGAACATTTAACCGAAGATGAGCGCGCAAACAAGTATTTCCACACACATTAAACATTACTGGGTTATGCCATCTCTTATTATCTCAGGACGCGTCTCTCATGGTCACGATACAAAACTAAATGTTCATAGTCCTTTTGTATTGAAGGGTGGGTTATCCCTCGAAGTATTGGTGGGCCCGCCGAATCTTCGCAGTGGGACAAGGAAAATACCATTTACACCCAAACATCATGTGATTACACACTTCAAAACCATGAGTCCATTAAACCCGTATTGTACCCACTACTGTCTTAACTCTTTGACGCTAGAATGATAAACCTTTCCTCTATTTATTATAGTAATAATGCTCAGAGTACCTGTTTTCTTTTAACTGTAACATGTGTCAATACCACATCAACATGAACTGCAACTGTAATGTTACGTTTAGATTAAACTCTCTTGTAAAGTTGACTGTGTGTTTTCTGTTATATCTATTCATACTATAAAGGATACATGAATGATGGTGGGGCAGAGGAATGATGGATGGCGCTTGAAGGGCTGTTCACACTGACAGGGCACGTGCTCCATTGCTGGACGGTTGGCTGGCCTAGTTTTTCATATGTGTAGACACGCCGGGGCTGTCTAACTCTCTTTGGCTTTTGCCTCCATGTCTCGGCATCACTCTGCTCACTCTCAGGTCCAACAGCTGGAGCTTCAACCTCCTCCTCCAAACTGCATCTCTCCTCCACCTGTTCCTCTTCAGGCTGTCCCTCTGCTCTGGAAGCAGGCTCAGACTTCTTTCCGAGTGCTTCACTCCGCAGGCAGAAATCCTCTGCTTCTGGGTTGAGGGGTGGATCAGCATATCTGAGTGCTGTCCACGTGTGACAGTCGTCTTCACTGGAACTGCCTGTGTCTGTTTGGTCAGTATCGGGTTTGGTCTGATGATGTCTTCTTGCTGACTGTCTCTGTTTGTTTCCACGGCTTTTCTCTTTCAGGCTGCTTTCACACACCACAGAGTCGTCGACCAGGTAAGGACACGGCAACAGTAGGTTACGGTGTAACACTCGTCTTCTTCCTGTCCCCTGCAATGGCTCAACCACATACACTGGACTATCAGGACCTTTCCTTTCGGTGATGACATGAATCATATCCTCCCAATAGCTGCGCAGTTTCCCAGGACCTCCTCTGGGTGTGAGATTTCTCACCAAGACATGGTCACCTGGCTGAAGCACAGAGCTCCACGCACGTTGATTGTAGTTTTTCTGTCCCCTTCTTGCACTCTTTCTCATGTTCTGCCTGGCAATTGCATAGGCCTCTTGCATAACTCCTCTCCATTTCTCTGCATAGCCAATGTGTGACTGACTCTTCTCTTCTTCTCTTTTTGGGAAGAGCAGGTCGATAGGTAAGGTTGGTTCACGGCCAAAGAGAAGGAAGAATGGAGAAAATCCTGTTGCTTCGTGCACAGTCGAGTTGTAGGCATGAACTACTTTGTTCAAATGGTCTTTCCATCTTGACTTCTGAGATTCGTCAAGTGTCCGGAGCATACCTAGGAGTGTCCTATTGAAGCGCTCTGCAGGATTGGCCTGTGGGTGGTACGGAGAGGTACGAGAATGGCTGATACCGCAGTAGCCTTGAAGCTTGCGGAAAAGATTGTTCTCAAATTCTTTCCCCTGGTCATGGTGTATTTTGGATGGGAAACCGAAGCGCATGATAAAGTCATCAAAGAGCTTTCTTGCCGCAGTCTTCCCAGACTTGTCCCTTGTTGCATATGCCTGGGCATATTTGGTGAAATGATCCACGACTACGAGTATGTATTCCTCACCTCCTTTGCACTTGTCCAAATGCAGATAGTCAATGGATATCATCTCAAACGGTGCAGAGGTTTCAATGCTCTGAATTGGTGTTCTGGTTATCCTGTTAGGCTTCTTCTTCTTGATACAGCGACACACCTGAGTGACATAGTGCTCCATTTCCTGCCTCATTTTAGGCCAGAAGAAGCGCTCCCTGGCGAGAGCGAACATCCTGTCTGCTCCTAGATGTCCCATCTCCTCATGTAGATGTTTATAGACCATGGGCTTTAATGAGTCAGGAACAACTAACTGCATTCTCCTTGTGGTCTCACGCCTCAGAATGCCATCTCCATCAATCTGCAAATGGGGCCACTGCCGAAGAAGGTACCTAACTGCCTCACCCTCCGCCATCTTTTCTTTATGCTTTAGGTAGGTGTGTGTCCTTTTCAGGGACAAAACTCGGTTTATGGCTATGTCCGCATCCTGGGCGTCCCTGATGTCGTCAACTGCAAAAGGCTGAATTGGTTCTGAGACAATGCACCCCTCTGGCAGCGCATTGACATTACAGGTGACAGCTGAGATCCAGTTCACTTCTCCTGTTTTCTCTCTCTCTAGCGCTTTCCCAATACATTCAATGGCATCCTGCTGACATTCCTCTGTGCATTCCTGCATGATGTCTTCAATGGGCTTTCCTCTTCTTGATAAGAAATCTGCATCTCGATTCGCTGCCCCTGGCCTGTACTTAAGAGTGAACCGATAATCTGCCAACTCCACCACCCAGCGGTGTCCAGCTGCATTAAGTTTCGCTGACTTCATGACGTATGTTAGCGGGTTATTGTCACTGTACACAGTAAAATGAGGCGCATGAAACAGATAATCACGAAAGCGTTCTGTTATGGCCCATTTCAGTGCCAGGAATTCCAGCTTGCCTGAATGTAGCTTGTAGTTCTTTTCTGCAGCTGTCAGTGTCCGTGAGCCATAGCCTATGACTCTCAGGGCAGTCCCTTGACGCTGGTACAAGACTGCACCCAAACCATCCTCAGAGGCATCTACATGAAGAACAAATGGTTTCTCTAGATCCGGATATGCCATTACTGGTGGGTTTGTCAGCTGGTTTACTATTTTGTCCAATGTCTCTTGGTGAACTGTCATCCACTGGATTGGATGGGATGGTGGCAGCTGGGCAGATTTGCGGTGGCACTCCTTATTCTTTCCACGCTGTTTGTGTTCAGACTTAGGCTTCGCCAAGAGTTCATAGAGGGGTTTGGCTGTCCTCGAGAAGTCTTGTATGTAGGGTCTGTAGTAGCTAAGGAAACCCATCAACTTCCTCACCTCTCTCACAGTCGATGGTTTCTCCTGTTTCAGGGCTTGCACTGCTTCGACTTCTTTGGGGTTCATCTTGTATCCCTCTGCTGAAACTACTCGCCCCACATAGCAGACTTCACGTTTGAAAAAGTCACACTTCTGTGGCCTTAATTTGATACCACATTGTCTTTGTCGCTGTAGCACTCTCCTCACATTTTGGATGTGTTGTTCGAAGCTTGAGCTAAAGACGAGTACATCATCCAAATATGGGACACACATTTCATCCCTGAGGTCTCCCAGGCATCCCTCCATGTAGCGCTGGAATGCTGCTGGCGCATTAGTAAGGCCGAATGGGACCCTCACCCACTCATAGAGTCCCCATGGTGTTATAAATGCGGTACAGGGTCTGCTGTTCTCACTCATGAAACCCTGGTGATAAGCCTTTCCCTGGTCCAATACTGTGAACCAGGAGTTGCCCCCAAGGTTTTCCAGGATCTCCTGTATTCTCGGGATGGGATGTCTGTCGGGCAGTGTCTTTGCATTCAGGAGCCTATAGTCTACACACAAGCGAAGGCCACCATCTTTCTTCCTGACGCATACCACAGGCGAAGAATATGAAGAACAAGACTTTTGGATCCAGCCCCGATTGAGTAAGTCTTGTATGTGTGCTTTTACCTCCTGATAAAGGTGTCTGGGGATTGCATTATATGTCTTTTGCACAGGCACATTGTCTTTTAGCTGTATCTCCAGCTCTAGATCTTTAATGCATCCTGTGTCCCAGTCATCTCTTGCAAAAACATTGCATTCTTCCCTCAGCATCTGTTTTACCTGCTGCTGTTGGTCACTTATCAGATGGCTCAAATCCACTGGTGGGTCCCAGGGCTCAGTTTGTGTTGTCTGACTGGACTGTGCTGTGGGTGAGGAAGCACTGTCTGATGTTTTATAAAGCTCACCCTCCATACATTTTACCTGCGGCATGTAGATGGCATCAACATTGTGCAGCCACCCCAGTGTAGTGTGACCACAGAGGGTGATATCATGGTCAGTCATATTTTCCACAGTCACTGTAACTTTAGCATTACCTTCTGAGGGGAGCTGAATTAGCTGTTCTCTAACAACTAGGCCTGCTGGCCATGGTTTCTCACAGTTCGGCTCCAACACTGCATGTGACCCACTCAACACACTCTTATTTAACCACCCACATTGCACTGTCATCATGTTATGCTTTGGGATGGTTACAGGTCGCCTACCTACTCGGGCTATGTGGGGATGGCTGTCAGGTGTTTGTTTCTTTAGGACAGACAGGACAGCTCTTGCAGTTTTGCGCCCCACCTCGAATGCTGAGCACAATCTGTCCAGCATATGCCCTGGGGGGATACAGTCTTTGCTGGTGTCATTTCTCAAAGCTAATTCTTCTATCACATTAAAACCGATGATGGGGCATTCAATGTCACCACTGGCGACTAGGATTGGAACTTGGACGGGCCTGTTGGTCATCCCAGCCACAGCATTTTTGGACAGGCTGAACTCAGTCTCTATCCATCTTTCATATGGAATACTGGTCCCATTAGCAGCCGAGAGCTCTAAAGCTCCCTCTTCGAGCAGCTCTTCCACTGACCTCACTTCAGCATCAGGCAGGTGTTTCTTTCTCCAGTTCGTCCCCACTATCAATACTTGTGAGCCGGTGTCCCACAATATTGTGGTGTCCACACCTCCCAAGAAGCCACGGACCTGGCATCTTTTGCCTACCAGCTTCGCCATTTGTTGTTGTTTACCAGTGAGGGGTGCTTTGGGGCTGAATGGGTCGGTTTGGTGCTTCTCCCCTTCAGGGTTAAGTATGATTTCGATCTTACTTGAATTAGCTGAGCACTTTTTCCTACGACAACCTGCTGCCCAGTGTTCCGTACTGCCACATTTGTAACAGTGGTCACATTTGTTTCCTGTATTGGATGATTGACACTGCTGGCACTGTCTAACGCTTGTGCTCCTAGGCTGTGATTGGTATTTCCGGTCAGGTGGTTCGGCCATTCTCATGTGCTGAGGCTTAACGGTCTGCTGGAGGCTGGCAATGTGAGTGGTGAGGTTCTGCAGAGCCTCACATATAGCCTTGTTGCCTTGATCAACTTTATCCATTAATGTGTCTCGTTTGACCGCTCCACCTTGCTTGTTCTTACTGTCTGATGTGTGCATACTGCTTTCTTTCTCCACCTCTTGATCTTCCCCACTTACTGCTGCAACTTTGATCATCTTTGCTCTTGATGCAGCTGACAGCTTATTCTTTCTTTCCATTTCCAGACTGTATGCCGCAGTCATTTTTTCCAGAAGAACCTCATCTGTGATTTTAGGATTTTGCAGGTATAGCTTCACATCAGCTCGGATGGTGTCATCATGGAGGGTACTGTCTGGAGAAACTGATTTTGGATGAGCTCCGAACTGTACTTCAAACCAGACTGAACTCTCTCTGAAGCAAGAACAAGTTGTTGTCTCAAATCCATTGCTCGCATCAAAAACTGGATTGGAGTTTCTTTTGGCTCCTGTACAGCACGTGTGAGCGAGTGATACAACTCTGTGGCATCTTTCTCAATGTAATGAGTCCTTAATATTTGCCTGAGAGCTTGCAAAGTCAAATCTACTCTACTCTCAAGATAGCTTTTCAGTTTTGTTCCTGGGGTTATAGCGTGAATGATGGCTTCAACAATGTCTCCTTCATCATATCCCCTCTTCAATGCCCTCTGGATTTGTCTTTCCAAGCTAGTGTATGTTAATTTGTCCTTTTGGTTTGGTTCCCCAATTTGTCCCATTATCTTCAGATCCCGTCGGTACAGTGGGTGTACAAAAGGGACACTTTGAGTGGCGACAGGGGTGACTCCTGCAGCACTCAGATGAGAAACACTTTCTCTCTGCTCGACTGAATTACTGGGTGCTATCACATTTTCAGCCACAGGGTGGTGCTCTTGTACCACTTGTTGAGACAACGGGGCATTACTTTCGCATCTCTTTTGCTTCACTTCATTAATTTTGTCATCTAATTCCAACAACAGAGACATTCCTTCATCTTCTCGTGCAGTAACATCCTCCCCCTCTAAGTACTGGAGAATACGCCGCCTCAGTTTACGAGGTAAGTCTTTTTCACTTTCATCCACGGCTAAACTGAGGGCAGCACAAATCTCCAGGGTTCGTACGCCTTTTTCAGGGTCAAATTCAAGCACTTTTTAAGCACTTTCAAGGTCCCTTTTCAAGCTTTTCCAGCACCCCCCCGCCCGCCCCCCCAAAAAAGAAAGAAAAGAATGCATGTTTCAATTCGCATCACCTCAGTAAGACCATGTGAAAAGACACCTTTGCTCCCCTTTTGTTAAGACATAGAAAAATACCCCACATAAAAATACTGCAAAAGGAAACGGCCGCCTTATATACATAGTGTATAAACTCAAAATGCACATTTCACTTAAAAATTAAGATGTGAAAATGTGAACAAATCAACTTGTTAGATATTCTTCTCCTGTTGAAAAAAACAATAACAAAAAAACAAAACAGAAATAAGTCTTCTCATCAGATATTGATGCTTCTTTCCTGTGTGACAAAAAATAGATGTTTGTTTGTTTGTTTTTTAAGTTAATTCCCAATAAAACTGTTTTATTGCTAACTACATTGCTGTCTGTATTATTGCTGAAGTCCTAAATGATCACCTTTAAAGTGTTTGTGCTAATAACATCATGTACAGTCAGACAGGCATGGAGAACAGCACTGACTGAGAGGCTTTGAACAGATCACATAGTTCAATTCAACATATAAGACTTTAAGAATGCACAAGCATCTACTTAAAATCTAATTTATCATCCATGATATTATTATGTACAATTCCAATGTATTTTGTTCATCTCCCTTAAATAAACAGGCAGCCTTAAAGTATGAAATATTCATATACAAATACACATAAATGTGTGTACTGTCTGAGTGGCTGATAGTGTCCCACAGGCCTCAGTGTGAGCTTGAAGACATTTATAATGTTTAAGGAGTTTAATGTGTAGGTGCTGACGATAAACACATTTTGAATGAAAGCCGGGGAACTTGGGTAGCACAGAAACAAGTGGCTATTCTTTGTGACCATATGGATCGGTCCCTCATATCACCATTGTTTCACCCAAAGGCACCAAGTTAATACTTTAAAAAGCTGCAGCAATACACACAAATATAAACAGTACTTGGTGACAACTTTGCTTTTAGCCTTTAACCCTCTGGTGTCCAGGGTATAATTGGTCGTTTTTGACTACTTTTGATTTGGCCTCTATATTTCACCTTTACCTTTCACCTTTATTTCAGCACAATTTATCTAAATTCAGACATAATTTAAAATACAAGTAAAAAGTGATATTTTTGACTGTAAAAACCACAAGCATGTTTAAGGAATCATTTTCATAACTTGAAATGCAAATTGTAAATTTTTTAAAAAATATGCACAAGTTTTGCAAACAACAAAGTTACATGGTACTATTTACCTAAAAAAAATGCAGCCAAGGCTCAGACGTTTTTTATATAACCATTTAAAACTATTTACAGAACAATCAGGTGCTGTATGTCAAATAAGAAGGCACACAAATTATTTATGCAACTCCAAAAAATAGTTTGTGTCCACTATAACACAGATGAGAACAGCACAGGGATAAACCTGCAGGTTTGACGGCAGGTGTGTCACTCAGCGTTTACACTGCAATCTGCCTTTGGTGGCTTTTTTGCAGCAACTGTGACGTTCACTAGTAGAACTGACACACAAAACAAAAACTACAGACTAACTACACAAGACAACACACTAACTTGAGACTCCAAACACGGCAAACATCACAAATCTCTCACGTATCAAAACTCTCTCTCTGTCTTTCGCTCACTCGCTCCCTCTCTCTTTCGCCGGTCACTCCTAAAACTTCCCCCTCTTCCCAAACGACCAAATTGCACATGTTGCCATATCATTTTTTGATTGGTCGACATGGTACATTTTTCCACCAATAGGGAAGGAGTGTTTTTTCTTTTTCTTTTTTCACTCACAAGCAAAGCGTCTTTGCTAGTGCTCTCCATAGAAAACGCAGTTTTTTACCGTTTCTTCCCGGAGTAAACGCCACTGTTTTATTAAAAACAAAAAACACCGGTTTTACGTGGCCTATCAACACAGTTTAAACACTGGTATATAGCTTGAAGTCTGCACGTTCGACCCAAGTTGAAATGGAGACTCTGGGTCGACCCCAGAGGGTTAATCAGAAAGCCTTAAGTTAGCTAGTTATGTATCGGGCTAATGTTTAAAGCTTTCACTTGAGTAAATTAACTCATATCACTGCTAAGTAATGTTAGCTAAGTTCACAGCATATTCCATAATAGCGCTGCCATACTGCATCACACTCAGTGCATTTCAATCATTTCTCCAGCGAGTTTGATAGCTAGCAAAATAATAATCATAATTTTAAAAAATTGCATGCGTAACGTACACGTACTGGAAAATTATTTACTAGCACTCACCTATCATGCGACTGGAGAACGCAAACTCCGCCACTGTCGTTTTCCATCATACACTCATTTAAACAGCAACCTACAGGTATGTTAGCGCACTCATCCCCGACTAGCCGAGGGAGGGGCGGGGACACACGTTGAAACAGACGCAAGGCAGCCCAGGCAGGGAAATTTTGCTTTTACATTTTGCGACTCATTTTTATTTTTCTATCTGATAAGAAAACTATTTAATCAGATAGTTATTTGTGGTGAATGAAATACAGTTACATTTTCAAGCACTTTCAAGCACCACATCTGAAATTCAAGCACTTTCCCAACCTTGAAAAGACAACATTAAAATTCAAGCATTTTCAAGGATTTCAAGCACCCGTACGAACCCTGAATCTCATTCAGATCCGGTGCTAGCAGTGTAAGTAACTTTTCCTCTATCTCCTCAAGAAGTTGCTCCCAATCAGGAGACATCTGCGGTACTTTAGACATGACGAAAAACTTTTACCTTCACTGCCTTTTCTCGGAGGGATGGCACTGCCGTACGAGTTCAGGTGGGGGGTAGTGAGCGAGGCTAGTCACCTGTAGCTCGTCCTTCTTTGTGGTATAAACTCCAAACCGGGCGGAAACACCAAGATTATGTTGCACCCTCAGAGAGACATGACTCCATTCTCCTTTTTCTTGCAACTTTATTCTCCTCAGTTCAGTTTGGAGTTTACAGGCAGCATAGCGCATCATCAGCAAAACATCGCTTCCTCACATCTCAGACAAAAGTTGTTTTTTTTTTCCTTTGCGCTTACTGATGACATCACTCATCTGAACTCTAACCTCCTGGAGCCAGTAAACTACAAAAATTAACTAGAAATGTGTCCAAAAACAAAACACAATTAAATAGGAATAGTCTTTAAAGATTCCCCCAACGATTCAGAAAAATTTGAGTTTTATAACTACTTTTAGAGCGCAACATATACAGCATTAAATTCTAACAAATATCATCTCAGGACATTAAAGGTCAGGACCTTGCAGTTTACTCAACACGAGCAGTAAACTAAATGTTTTTTCAACTCTCTCCATGTTTTCAGGGAGGTTGAGATGATACACCTGTGGGCTCCTCACCTGTCTGACCCCACCACTGTCACCATATCAGTTCAACACTGCCCTCTTGTCAAGTCCCGGCATCCAACTTAAAAAATGAATAAATAAATAATTAAAAGGGGAGGCATGATTAGGGTGGCGGAGGTGTGGTCCTTGGCTCAGTTGCAGGGGAGGGGTGGTGCAGCTTCCCCCTCACACCACACCTTGAACCCACTGCTCTACCCCTTCCCTGCAGCTGAGACACAAACCACACAACTGATTTTTAGCACCAAATTAAAATGTTGTCTTTGGGCATTAAAGGTCAAAACCCTTACAGTATTCTAAAAACATGCGTAAATGCATGTGTTACTTTCCAGCACTGACTATCCATTATTCATCTAACCAGATAGCAGATGGATTGGGGTTCCTGGGGAAATTCGAGGTTATGCAGAGGCACACCGGCGTTATGGGAAGTTCCCGTGGGCCGAACTCTTTCAGCCGACCATCAAACTGGCCAGAGAAGGGTTTCCTATTCCTTATGTCCAAGGTCAACACATCCCACGCATTGCTAATACATCAATAAGGTATGAAATACACCCACAATGTGAATTCAAAAATATGAGGAGCAAACAAATGAATGGTTCACTCTTTGTCTTTTAGGGAGTTATATTTAGATAAAAATGGGAGCCTGCTTAACACTGGTGATATTGTGAAATTTGAGAAACTGGCTGACACTTTGGAGATGATCGCAAACGAGGGACCAGATGTGTTTTACAACGGAACAATAGCAAAGAATTTAATCAGTGACATACAGAAAGCAGGTATTATCAGACAGGTTTCATCCTGCTCTCTTTTCTGACCATTTTCTATGTCTGCCAGGAACAATGATCTAATTACAAATAAACAAATCAATTAGCTCTGTGAATCTCTGCCATGATCCCCCAGAGGCTACACTGTGATCTGTCTGGATCCATTAAAAGTCTTGATTATTTAATGCATTGTGTTCATTTTTGCTCAGCAGAATCATTTATTTCACTGGTTTTGCTCATGAGGAAAACTCACACTGGAGGACTTGGCATTGTATGAAGCTAATGTGACTGATGCCTGGAATATTTCTCTGGGAGACTACCGGATGTACTTCCCTCCGCCCCCTGCAGGAGGAGCCATCCTCAGCCTCATCCTCAACATCATGAAAGGTTCCTGTTACTGACTGCAGACCAGCTGCTCATCTACACTCTGAAATCACAAAATCACACTTTCTAACAGTTGTTTGTATTTTCAGGATATAACATAAAGTCTGAACCTATCATGACTGATGAAAAGATATTATTCTATCACCGTTATATTGAAGCTTTAAAATTTGCCAATGGATTAAAGGAAAATATCAGAGATCCAGAGTTCGACCCAGATAATGTAAGTATCACATGGATAGATTCATGGATAGATTTACACCTGCTTTTGTTGGATAGAGTACAACTATTTTTAAGTAGTTACGTTTAGTTATGACTCAAACAGTGGTGAAAGAAATATCGAGATCCCTGACGTGAGTAAAAGTAGTAATAATACAACGCAAAACACTAAAAATAGATAGTATAAAATATTTTAAAGTAAAGTTTCTGCTTTCAGAAAGGCAACATTGGTTTTTATCAGTGTTATATCAGTGGTCACATCATGAATTTGCTGTAGTGTGAAGAGATTTTTGCAGTTTTTCTGAGCATTGCACAATCTGACTTGACTGTTGGAGTGAGACTGTTTTAACACACCTGAATGCTCCAGACCAGGAAACTGCCAAACTTCTGCATTTATAGAGGTGCTCCCAGTTGATGATTAGTTAATGAAGTGCATTTGATTATCAGCTAAGTACTCTCTTAATTCTTATAGAAGCAGCAAGGCTGTACTTAGTTTTTTAAAGATTGAGTGCTGTGAAAAAATCCCAACCTTTCCCAGTAAATCTGCATTTTTTACAATGATAATTCTGAGAAGTGATGTAACATTTGACACAAATAACGAGTTTTAAAAGCACATAAACCTAAATCCTATTAATATTTGACTCTAAATATTTTATCTATGTTTTCGTATTTGTCTTGACATTCATGGATATTGTGTAATGTGTTTATTTTTTATGCTCTATAGTTCACACAGAAGGCAAAGAATTTAACAGAGGATAGCTATGCTGACTACATACGGAGTTTGATCACTAACAAGACTCATGCCCCTGAGTATTATGGTAACACCCGGTATGTGGACAGCACAGGTACCACACACGTTTCTGTGCTGACTAAAAATGGATCCGCTGTGTCAGTCACCAGCAGCATCAATGACATGTCAGTATCTGGATGGTTCTGTTTCAATGTTGGGAACCAATTAACACGTTTTTCTTCATTTGAAGCTGAATGATCAGAAAGATTTAAGAGATAATGGAGAAATGAATCACAAGGAGGGTGCTAGTTTTGTAGATCATTTAATATTTTTTTCTTCACAGATTTGGCTCCAAGGTCCTCTCTCCAAGCACTGGAATCATCCTCAACAACCAGCTGTTGGACTTCTGTGGAAGCAATAACAGCATCTCTCCTGGTAAGGCAACAGCAGGATGTATTGAACTTTTATTTTTTTATATTTAAATACACAGAGTCATAAAATAGCATTGTGTTGAAGCTGAGGCGCAGTAAGGATTTTTCCAAAACTATTACAGCAAAGAGGTTTTGTTTTCCCTCTAATGATTTTCCTAACAGGAATATCATATTTACGCTCCATAAGCAAATCAACTTTTCACATAACCCTTTTACAGCCTCTCAACACACATTTTTTAAATTAAGGTAATAAAGATGTCACCCAGTTTGGATATGCTAATCTATGAGGCCACTTGGTCAGTTTTTATTGTTTTTAATATCAAATCTATCACACTCACAGAAATATGAGAAAATTTTACAAAGTTGCAAGATTATTTTCTAAATAACATACACAATACCTACAAATACTCTACATACCAATCTGTCCAAAGATAGAAATCATTTGTTTACAGTAGTTTTTATTTTTTTTGTGGTTGAATTTTATATTTGAAGATTTCTCTGTGGATGCTGTGGCCAGTCAAAAATCTAACTACTGTAATATAAATAGATTTTAATACTTTAATAATTCAAGTGTGTCTTTCCAGTATTATGAACTTCAGTTATGATTTCTGTTTAGTACTAATCAGCAATTATTAGCTCATCTGCTAAACTTACCACATGTGACCTCTCTGCATCTACTCTCCTCCTGTTATCCCTTTAAAACCACATCTCTCTCTATAGAGACTGTCTGCTATCAGACCACCCAAAAAACTATTTAAGCATAAAAAGTAGCACATAAAATCTTCAACCAAAGATTGAAACAGTTAATTGTGGGTTGTTAAACTTAATGTCCTTGTTAGCAAAGGATTTAAATATTAATATATTTAAAATTCAATATGTCAATATTTGACATACGGATTTATTCTGCCTTATGGACAACTGGTTACATTAGAATGAATATTCTAGTTTAAATGATTCAACATTTTGACAAAGTTTCTGCTCTTGCCAGGCGTCACAAACTACGTCACAAACTGGTTGTGATCAGCCATTGTGAGCAGAGAAAGCACATGTGAGCCATGATGCATTTATACAGCCATTATTTGCATATCACTATGACAGACAGAAGAAGTCCTACAAATCATTTAGACAACCCCAATAATACACTTAGTTTCACTGTGTTCCTGCTAATAATGAACTACAAATTTACCCTAAATTAGTAAATTAAATGTATTTATATAGCCCTTTTTAAGCTGTTACAAAGTGCTTTACAAGAATAATAAAAATACATCACACATAAACAGCATAATATACAAAAACATTATACAATTGCCCGTCTATTGATCCTAGTTTGGATTCGGGAGACGGACACTCTCTCTACTTTTAAAAAATAAGGCTTAAAACTTAAATTTTATAGTTAGGGCTGGGTCAGGTCAGCTTGAACCCTCTCTTATAATGATAATTATTTAAGATTTGTAATTTAGGACATTACACATTAACACATCTCTGAGCACCAGGTACTTAAAATATGGAGAAACAAAACCAAAACACTTCAAGCTGTCCTCCCATATTTGAGCACAGACTAAAAACAAATTTCACAATAATGCAAAATAAAATTTGTAGAATACTTTTGAACAAGAAATTATTTGTCACGAAAGTAAAGAAAATGCTGTTTTCCTTCAACTCCATGTTACATTGAACAAATACGATAAGTTGCATCACAAAAACTTTCCAAAGTGTTTGCATCAGAGTTATGAGAGTTTTTAAAAAGAAAATTCAGAGCTCTGGATGAAATAATGGAGTTTCAGTTATCATAAACATTTGTCAAACACCTTAGTCTGCTTATAAATTTGGGCAAATCTGCAGTCAGCTGAGAATGAAGAAGTTACTTGGATGAGTGAAGAAACATTTCTCCCACTGAAAACGCTACATCAGGATGAACAGAGTCAACTTGCTGGGATTTCCTTACCTGGATGATTGAGTATGCATCATTTGATTGTAATTCAGTGTTTTGAAAACTGTGAATAGTGACTAACGGGAAACAATAATAATAATGTTGTTATTATCACTATATTAGTTAGTACTACTATCAATATTTAGTTTAAAGACACGTTTAAACTTTCTAAGACAATGATTTGTTTGAATGCATGGTCAGAGGTACTTCTAAATTTGTTCTTAGAGTACAGATTCAGACAAGAAAATTCTGTTAAATCACTGATTTGCACTGAAAAACCAGCTGTCTGACTTCTGTGAAAGACATGATAACATCTCTCATGGTAAGGGATCAGCTGGATGAATTGTACTTTTAATATTTTTAAATATTTAAATACACACAGTCAGAAAATAGAAGACCCATGTAGTTAAATCCACCATAGTTAGACTGAATACGTATAATAAACAATGATGTGACTATTCTGCTAAAGACAAGCCTTGCCGCATTATTATGCATTTCATTTTTAAGCTTCTCTAATAACTCCCATATGCATCATAATCATAATCAATTTACTTCAGCATTTAGGAGGGGGTCAAATAAAAAAAACAAAGAAGAAAAGAAAAATCTTTACTCCCTTGCTGTTTGGTACTTGGTGGCGCACAGTTGGCTTTTGCTGCCTTGACAGAGAGACTCTGACAGTGATGGACTCAACTCAAGTCACAGTCGGGTCACCTCAGAGGAATGCTTCATTAAATAGATATCAGATGCACGAATTTCAGAGACAGACTCTGAAATGATACCATAGCTCTCATACCTCAGGATACATGACAGGTGGTAACATTAAAAAAAGAGAGTACGTTTCATATATTCTTTAATGAATATTAATTGAGTAAGCAGCAGGCAAGTAGAAAAGCAATTGGCATACTCAGTGAGGGTATGGGGGTGTGTATGTGTGTGGTTCTAAATAACAAGAAAACAGGGAGAACAACAATTACAACATGACAAATATGTAATGATCTAATGATTTTCCTAACAGGAATATCATATCATCCATAAATATGTAAACCTAGTCACATAAGCCTTTCATAAGTTTCCAACAGCACCTACAGCAGGATAACAGCACACAAAGCCCAATTGATTCTTGGTGTCCCATGGTTTGTGTGGTTGATTACAGGTCGTCTCTAAACACTCACTAACAACCGAGTGGGAATGAAACTTGAAATGGGGAGATTCAAATCAGAAATGGAAATTGTTTTCCTTATACACCTTACAGCAATATGTTTCAAAAGGCGTAGCTTTTACTATGAAGGCAAGCAATCTTTATTTCTGGTTTGCATCCCACTCTTATACTTAGTGCTAATGTTAAAAAAAAGGAAGTCTGTTTTGTACCCAGCGTTTTCTGTTTTTGAATCTGTTATATTGTGTTGTACTTTGTTGTAGTTTTCTATTTAAATATTACCTTTGCTTATGTTAGGTTGTGCTTACTTTGGTCTGTCAAGTTTGTGTTTAGTCTCAGTCTGTGTTAGTTTCCCGTTTCCTCACTGCCAGTGAGTCCTGGACTGAACCTGGAGTCTGTAAACCTCTTTATAAGCCAGGTTTTCAGGCTCCAGGACTCCAGAATCAGTCCTGTACAGGTGCCAGGAAAAAGCTCAGAGATCTTGATATTCAGGAAGCACAGATATGTCTGGCGGATCAACCTTAGTTTGGGGAGTTGTCTCGACAGGATTGGGAGATTATAAAAATATTTCCCGGGAGCATGGACTCCACCTGGACATTTTCTGGCAAATCCAAGGGTTATGGATTTGAAGCAAAGAAAAACCTAATACCAATGGTGTTCTGGGTGCTTTATAAATGTACAAGTTGAGGTACTCAGCAACAAGATGGGCAATCAATTAAGCAAGTCACTGTTGTGCACAGTCAGCTAAAGAGGAGTTGGAAGGATCAATATTTTGTTGATAATGTTCAAAACTATTTTTGTCTTTCAATTAAAAAATACAATTTCTCAGTTTTTACAATGTTGTTTTGCACATTTATGAATAATTATTTGAGTTTAAAGGATTTGATCATTGAATTAACTGAATCATCTATTTGTCATTAAGTTTATGTAGATGGAAAATGACCTGTAACGACTTCACTTTTACCAAAGAAACCTGTAAGGAACAGAGATCAGAATGTGAACAAACAACCTGAACAGAAAAGTGGAAGAAGGTCAGAAGGTCTGTTATTTCCTTTTGATTCTTCTCACTGTTAATAATCAATCTTTTCAATGATTTTCCAGCAGTAAAGACATCATCTGCTGCAGATTTTGTGGCTTCAGGAGCGTTTATAACTTTAAGGCCATGCTATATAACTAACATCACTGACTCTTGATCTCAGTAGCCAGCTGCTTTGCCTTTTTTCCTTTCATCAGACCACGCATAGATAGAACCATTCTTCTTCTCCACAGCATTAACTACATTGTAGAATTTTGATATATTATGTCCCCGAGCTTCAAGAGAATCCAGTAAGTCCTGCAGGGCAAAGAGGAAAGGAGACTCAGATGTAACAAAAGTAGTATGATTTCTTATTTATATCATATGACTGCACTGAATATATTACCTTTCGGGTAAGCTCGGGTTCAAACATAACTTTGTATTTAGAGTTGACAAAATAAACTTGAGCTTTAATTGCATCCTCAAGGCTCTTGTTAAATCAAAGATGATTGATGAGCGCCTTGGACAGAAATAACGAATACTTAACCTCCTAGGACCTGCCGTCCACATATGTGGACATCACATTTTTGGTTATTTTGACCAAAATACTAAATTTTGCTCTACATGGGCCTGATATCCACTTACGAGGACATTATACTGCTACTGTTCTATCAAAATTTTAAATGAATATCCTCATTTGTGGCTCTCATTTTTCTTAAAAACAAAAATAAGGTAAAAAAAAATAATCTGGAAATTCTTTGTTTTTACGTTCATCGGGCCCCAATATGCCCAAATATCAAAGAGAAATTAAAAATGCATGTCGTGGAAGAGTTCGGGTCTTAGGAGGATAATACATAATCTTTGAGATGAGAAAGTGATGATTACAGGATAGATTAGAGTGAAGAAGGTCTTGACTGTGATACCTGCTATAACAGCAAAGAGGAGCATCAGTCTGCATCAATTTATCACAGTTTTTGTGTTTACTATGGACACGTACCGAGGCCATTCCAGTTGTAATCATAGTCGAACCAGATCCTCCAATTACCAGCATGTCTGACTGGGACTTCAGCACAGCTGGGGCCATAGAGGAAGGAGGACGCTCCCCTGAGAAATACAGTAAAAGCCTTGAATGACAGGACAAAACTACAATTCAGATTCATCAGTGTGAGAAGAACAAGAAAAAAATGATTGGGCCTCATTCATAAATAGGACACACACACAAAATGAGTCAGGAGTTTTCCTGTATTGCAACCCAGGTCGGAATAAAACGCTCAGACAGGTTAACGTGTACACGGGGAGACTCAGAGAGACTCGCACCGCTGCAATAAAAAGGAAGAGTCTTTATTCAGAGCGCACATACAGGAAGAGAGAAAATAGAATTGCAGGCTTCCTGTGTAACTTCCCCATTTAGGAGTCTGCACAGAGTTGCAGAGTGTAAAAATAAGAAAGAGCAAACACATTTAGATAATGAAACGTACTTTTAAGCATAACATAATAAAAATCCCCAAATCCTAAAGAATCTCTTAACATTCCCTCCTGTTGTACATATGTATATGTACATAGCAACCACTATCAGTGTATCAGCCTACGGCCACTTGTAAACATGTTATATCCAAGCGTCCATCTCATTATCACCTTCTTCATTCTGTGACAGGGTGAGGCAAGCATGAAATGAAGCAGAATAACAGTATTATAACACCAACAAAAACAAGTCCTTTAATCAGCAGGGACTTCCAAGAGCCGCTTAAAAGCCACGTAAGCCAGTCTTCTGTGTTTGTGGGATAGTCTCGTAAGTCATGTGCACAAATGTTTGAGGACAGCTGGGGCCAAACAGGAAGGAGGACGCTCCAGTGAGAAGTTCAAAAAAATCATTGAGTAACAGAAAAAAAATACAATCCAAACTCATCACTGTGAGAAGAACGAGAAGAAAATGATTGGATCTCCTTTACAAGCAGAGTGTACACACAGAGCTCTGCGTAAATCATGTCTATGAATGTTTCAAATGCAAATCAGTGATTTGCATTTGAAACATGCCATCTACCAGCATACGTCTGATGAAAAGACTGTTCCCAGTCTGTTTTCTTAACCTTACCACTGTTGTCCGCACTCCAGGTTACATACAGCTTGATAGAATGATGTAGCCAAATGATGGCAGTTTAATCAGCAGACACAGATCAAGTTAAAAGGCTTTCTCCTGCCAAGGAACGCAGCTAGGGGAGCATGATAATGGTCTCTGCCATTTCTATGGTTGGCAAGATACCATCTTCCAGCAGTTTGCCAAAATAAAAGGTCTGATGCAAAGCCTGTGCTCCAAACTAAAACTCAATCCACCACCTCCACTGCCTAATGCGATGCCCTCACAACAGACAAACCCTAACTCACTCACCTGTTGCCATACGTATCAGGGCTTTTGGTTACCTGACTTCCCTAGCTGTTGCAGGTAGGAGTTGTGTCATTGCTGCTTCAGCCTGAATTGGCTACACTTTTGTTGATTGGTGACACATGTTTTGTAGCGATCACCTGCAGATTACTTCCCTAAAGCCTTCCATTGATTGCTGGTATGTTTTTATTTTGTGCCGTAGATTTATTCTTTTATTTGGTACTAAACAAGTGTGTTTATGGGTTGTAGCTGCAGACGTGTTCTGTAGGCCACTTTGTTTGCAAGTTGGGTGACACCGTTTGATCAGAAGTGTGGGCCTGAGTGGGCAGGAATAACTTTATAGCGGGATTGCTACTGCTTATCTGGGCGACATTTACAGATGTGCTGCTGCTTTGCCTTTCTTTTCGGATTCCTTTTTTTTTTTGCCTTGTGTCCATTGCACCCTCTGTTTTTGCTTGTTTTGCTGTCTCACTGGAAGTTGGACATTTTAGAAAAGCAGTTGAGCTGTAATATATGGAAGCCTGTGCATGCATGTTAATATATTAAATTATTTACGTCCCCTGGCTAGTCTAGGGGGTTGAAGGGACGAACATAAAGGTGGATAGTGAAGGAGGAGTCAAGATGGTAAGTGTAGAAGGTTTATTTAACTCTGGTGATGAGATTTGGGTTCAGACTGAGGTGTAACGTCAGGGAGAG
>CAKLIZ010000668.1:90472-118301 GCA_922035795.1 Oreochromis mossambicus
ATGACTACCACAGCCTCCTGCAGAAGATTGCAGTACTGGAGACAAAAATTCATCGCTTAGAAGTAAACATGGAGGTAAATGGACTGTGTGGAAATGAAACAACCTTGCCTTTGATTCAAAACAATGGCGATGAGCAAGCTAATACACAGCTAAGGAGCACAGATAACATGACCAAGAAAGTAGACTCTGTGCATTATTATAAATCCTCAAGCGATAATCCCCCCTTGGACTGTCTTGGTGCAAAACCAAGACATAAATCATGTCTCCTGGAAGGGGGAGGACGTATCACAGGCAGAGCACAGCGAGCTGAAATCTCTGAAACCGACTGGCCTTCACTTCCTACGAGACAGAGAAGCTCTTCTACCCCTGTATACGGGAGGAAACAGGACTGGACAACCGTGAATAGGAAGGTTAACAACAAACCTCCAAAACAACTGAATGTGAAACTGCAGAACAGATTTGCTCCACTATCAAAGGACCCTGGATCTCTATTGGACAACCATCCATCTAAAAGTAGCGAAGTAAGGTCTGAAAATCTGTTGAAAAGTAAAAGGCCACAGGGAAAGCTAAAGGCTAGGCCTGAAACTCTGATTGTAGGTGACTCTGCCGTAAAGGATGTACAAAGGATGTGCGGTAAGAACACTAAAGTCCTCTGCTTTCCTAAGGATATGGTCAACAACCTAAAGGAGAGAATTCTTCAAATTGCAGATGAATATCCAACCGTGACAAACATTGTTCTGCATACAGGGTCAAACGATGTGTCCAAACAACAGTCGGAGGTTCTGAAACGGGACTTTACTGGATTATTAAACACTGTAAACTCTCTGAATGCAGCTGTATTCATCAGTGGACCTGTACCGCCCGTCAGAGGAGGAGATGAGAGATTCAGCAGGTTGTTTGCACTGAATAAATGGCTCATATCAGCATGTACTGACCACTCAGTGCATTTTATCAACAACTTTAATATTTTTTGGGAACGCAGGCATCTCTTTAAAGCAAATGGATTTAATTTTAACAAGTCTGGGGTGAAACTGTTCACCTCCAACTTGTTTTATTCCATACGTCATCCATCTGTGCTTGGTGCCAAGGCTGAGATAAACAAGGAGTTATCTCATAAAGAGGAACAAACAGTACTCCGAGAACAGACAAAGCCCAGCAGAAACCTTGAGGAGGAGCTCCATCTGCCCCCACCCGGGAAGAGCCTCAGAAAGGAGAGACATCTGAGGCAAGAAGAGGGGTCCCTACTCGCCTCCAACTCTCTCAACAACACCAACGACCAGGACCAGGGACCACAACCTTCCCCAGTCCCCCAAACCCCTGACAGGCCATCACCCTCCTCCCCCTCCCTTTCTCCCTCCTCCCCACACCTGAAATTCACTGAGGAGATGATGGAGCGGGTCAATGCTGGATCTACCCCCCGGCCCAATCCCTTTTTGTCCCCCATAAACCCCCCACCAGAGCAGCCAAAGGTTCGCCATCGGGCCCCGCCCTCAACAGAGCAATCGAAGTTACATTGCCCAGCCTCGCCCCCCTTAGTTCCTCCTTACCACCTTCATGCCCTGTCTCCGCAGTCTGATGTGTGATGTGTGGAGGGTCCGGGCTGCGAGGATTATGGCAGTGGTGACTTTTCCCAGGAGAAGCTGGGACCCTGTTTATTAGAAGGTTTTAAAATTTCTGTACTTTTAGGTGACAGAAGGAGACATGTGGCCTGGTCAAAACACAGAGAGCTGCACTCTAAAAGATCTTTACATATAGTAAACATACCTTGTGTGCCACAGACTGCTCCCAAACACGAGGGGGCAAATAATACCTCTAAAACACTTAAGTTGGCTTTATTAAACGTTAGATCTTTAGCTGGGAAAACATTTTTAATTAATGATTTAATCACCGAGCACAGCCTTGATTTTATGTTTTTAACTGAAACTTGGTTGGACCAAAGTAACAGTGGAGCTGTTCTCATCGAGACGACCCCTCCTAACTACAGTTTTATCAATGAGGCCAGGGTGAGCAGGAGAGGAGGAGGGGTTGCTGTCTTATTTAATGAATCATTTCAATGTAAGCAGCTATCTCCTGGAAGTTTTCAGTCTTTTGAATATGTGGCTTTACAGCTGAAGGCCCCATCCAAAGTTGTGTTTCTTAATGTTTACAGGCCTCCCAAATACTGCACAGACTTTTTTAATGACCTCAGTGAACTGCTGTCTGTGATCTGTGTTGATTTCGACTGTGTAATTATTGTTGGGGATTTTAACATCCATGTGGACAACCCTCAGGACAAAGGGACTAAAGACCTGAGTAACACTCTGGGCAACTTTGGGCTGACTCAGCATGTAACAGAGGCCACACATAATAGAGGACACACTCTTGACCTACTGATCTCCAAGGGCCTGAGCATTTCAAACGTTACTGTGTCTGATGTGGGCCTGTCTGATCATTACTGTGTTTTCTTTGAAAGTAAAATCTCAGCCCACACAAATATATCAACAGCAGTGATCACAAAACGGTGTATAACTGAACACAGTAGTGAGATCTTTAACCAGGTCTTCCCATTAACACCTGACCTGTCCAGAGGTTCAGTCAATGAGCTCGTCAATAGCTTCAATGCTAAAATGTTAAATGTAATGGACACTATTGCTCCCATTAAGGTGAAGGTTATCTCTGGAAGGAAAAAGTCTCCATGGAGAAACTCCACACTGGTGAAAAATGAAAAAAGAGAGTGTAGGAAAGCTGAGCGCAGATGGAGAAAAACAAACCTCCAGGTTCATTATGACATCTATAAAGAGAAACTTCACAATTATAACTTACAACTGAGGAGTGCAAGGAGGTCCTACTTCTCTGACATCATCACCAAAAACAGTCATAACGCTCGGGTCTTATTTTCTACAGTTGACAGGCTAACAAACCCTCCTGTGTCAGTGGCAGCTGAACTTCATTCGGCCATGGCCTGCAATGACTTTGCCAAATTCTTCACAGAAAAAATCCAAAAGATTAGACAAGCAATTAATACATCAACAGCAGATCCAGGAAATGTACTGTGTCCACCGAAAAACTGTTTAAACACCATCAAACAGTTTCACCCTATTTACAGCAAAGACCTGGAGGACATCTTAGGTCAACTGAACTCCTCCTCTTGCTGTTTAGATGTCCTGCCAACAAGTTTTTTCAAAAAGGTCACAAAGACTTTGGAGTCAGACCTGTTACAGATTGTCAACTTTTCTTTAACATCAGGTGTGTTTCCAGAATCACTAAAAACTGCTGTAATTAAACCTATACTGAAAAAGGACAATCTTGACAAGACACAAATGAATAACTACAGGCCGATCTCAAATCTCCCATTTTTAAGTAAGATTATTGAAAAAGCAGTTTCTCAACAGCTCAATTACTTCTTAAAACAGAATAACTGCTATGATGCCTTCCAGTCAGGCTTTAGACAGAACCACAGCACTGAAACCGCTCTGACCAAAGTGTTTAATGACATATGTCTGAACACAGACAGTGGAAACATGTCAGTCTTAGTTTTACTGGATCTCAGTGCAGCATTTGATACAGTTGACCACAACATATTACTCAAACGACTGGAGAACTGGGCAGGTCTTTCAGGAACTGTACTAAACTGGTTCAAAACATACTTAGAAAACAGGAAATACTTTGTATCAATAGGTAACTTCACATCTGAGCAGACAAGTATCACATGTGGAGTTCCCCAAGGTTCCATCTTGGGACCCCTTCTGTTTAACATTTACATGCTCCCACTGGCACAGATTATAAAGAACAACAAAATAAACTATCATAGCTACGCAGATGACACACAAATATATATCACAATGTCACCAGGAGACCGAGGCCCTGTACAGGCTCTTGGTAAATGCATTGAGGAAATTAATGACTGGTTGTGCCACAATTTTCTCCAGCTAAACAAAAATAAAACTGAAGTAATAGTCTTTGGTGCAAAAGAAAAACGATTACAAGTCACCAGAGAACTTCAATCTATACACCTAAAAACCACATACCAGGCGAGAAATTTGGGTGTAGTGATGGATGCAGACCTAAACTTAGAAAAACACATTAAGACAATAACAAAATCAGCTTACTATCACCTCAAGAATATTTCAAGAATAAAAGATCTGATGTCTCAACAGGACCTGGAAAAACTAGTCCATGCATTCATCTTTAGTAGGCTTGATTACTGTAACAGCATCTTTACAGGTCTACCTAAAAAATCAGTCAGACAACTACAGCTCATTCAGAACTCTGCTGCTAGAGTCCTCACTAAGACCAAAAAAGTGGACCACATCAGTCCAGCTCTGAGGTCTTTACACTGGCTGCCTGTCCGTCAGAGGATAGACTTTAAAGTTCTGATGCTAGTCTATAAAGCTCTGAATGGTTTAGGACCGAAATACATCAGTGACCTCCTGACCCAGTATGAACCTTCCAGATCCCTCAGGTCATCTGGATCCGGTCTGTTATCAGTCCCCAGAGTCAGAACCAGACACGGAGAAGCTGCATTCAGCTTTTATGCTCCTTATATCTGGAACAAACTCCCAGAAAGCCTCAGATCAGCTGAAACACTCAGTTTATTTAAATCCAGGTTGAAGACTCACCTATTCTCAGCTGCATTTGAATAAAGCACCAAATCCACACTTAAGTTTAAATTTCAAAACCTACTTTTTAACTACTGATTTTATCTACTGTTCTGATTTTATTTACTGTTTTGATATTTGATTTTATATACTGTTTTGTTTGTTTGTTTGTTTGTTTGTTTGTTTGTTTGCTTGTTTTAATCAAATTTAAATCATGCTTTTTATTTGTTTTTGTTTTTAATGTCTCTGTAAAGCACTTTGAATCACCTTGTTGTTGAATTGTGCTATATAAATAAATTTGCCTTGCCTTGCCTTACAATATTATACTTTAATGTATATTACTGTAAAGGAAACAAAACATCCATCAAAAAATTGTTCTCCTTTTTTTTTTTTTCGGGATACTTAAATTTATTTTGGGCTACCAAAAACTGAAGAGTGCCTGCCCGAAGGGCTACCAGGGATTTTGAAATTTTGCGAGCCCTGAAGACTCTCTGAAAAAAAACAGCATTGTTGTTCGGCTTTTCATTTCGCCATTTGTTGATTGGTATTTGGTACCTGGTCAAACTTAAGCTCTCCTCTGTCTGCCTGGCTGCACTTCTCCTACAGCAAACTCGCAGGCAGCAGTTTCTCTCCCCTCACTCACATGCGTAAGCGCTGTGCTCAGTCTGCTAGTGTCCGAGCTCAGATCATACCAAAATTAGGGGGAATTGTGTGATATTGTGTGTAGTTTTTGTTTTATACAATTGTCAGTCAGGCCTCTAACTATGAAACAAATTACACTCCAAAAGATCCCGGGCTTCTGAAAAAATGACCCGGCCTTAAGCCCAGTAAGCCACCCCCCCCCCCCCCCCCCCCCCCCCCCCCACCCCCCCCGCTCCGCCGATGGTTGACTCCAAATCTCCCGACCACTATGTCGATCTGAGACAGCAAGACTGAGACAGCAAGACGAAGACAAGACCGAGGGATCTGAGACCAAGACAAGACCAAGACCAAAGTCCGTCGAGACCAAGACAAGACCAAGACCACGTAAAAGTGGTCTCGAGACATCCAAGTCTAACAAGAGGTAATGAGTATTATGTGGGACCATACCCAGACCCCTCCTCCTATGCTTATGACAAGATGTCTGAAAGTGGTAAGGTGAGATTTATGGAATGGTACCAGAGCGTCTCCCAGAATCTCCCAGTCTCCCTCTGATTTTCCAGGCTGAATTGAGGCGTTACTGTGTTAACGATGTTGATGACACACTTGCTCTTATGTATGATGGTGCATATGTTGACCAGAATAAGATGTTTTCTAACTTCTCTATTGAATGGCTTCAATATGTAGCCCACACTACCAACACAGTGGTAAAACACACACTCCGAGGAGGCGAACAGAGAGTTGGTCCGTATTTTGTGGATGGTTTTGACCCCACAAACAATACAGCTTATGAATTTACAGGGTGTTTTCACCATGGGCGTGTTAAATGCTACCCCAACAGTGAGGTTAACCCTGTCAGCAAGGCATCCTACGGACTGCTGCATCACGCGTTTTGTGATAAAGTGAATGCGCTGAGATCACAACACAGTGTGAACGTGGTCATGATGTGGGAGTGTGAATGAGAGGCATTGAAGTAGACAGCCCCCGCAGTTATGACATTCATGTGCACATACAGAAAGCAGAACACCTGAACCCTCGAGACGCCCTCTTTGGAGCGTGCACCAACACCATGAAACTGTACCACAAGACTACTTGTGATGGAAAAAATATTTACTATGATTTTACCAGCCTCTATCCCACAGTGCAGTCTAAAAAAGATTATCCTGTCAGGCACCCGCACATCATTTACAACAACTTTGACAGGCTGGGAAATTATTTCAGCTTTGTTAAATGCTCAGTACTCCACCTAGAGGTCTGTTTCACCCAGTCCTTTCCTACACAGCAAATTCAAAAGTGTTAAATGTATTGGTGTTAGTAGTCTTCTTGCAAAAGTAGAGTTAATTTTACTCTTAGTAGAGTCACATTCCTTTAATGTAACTCTGAGGTGTAAAATTATAGTAGTTAAAACCGAGTGTTAAAAATGAGTGTTTCTATGTCAAATCTGGAGGTGTTACAATGGAAACATTAACTCTTGA
The DNA here is from genome assembly GCA_922035795.1 of Oreochromis mossambicus. NCBI lineage: Eukaryota > Metazoa > Chordata > Actinopteri > Cichliformes > Cichlidae > Oreochromis > Oreochromis mossambicus. The sequence goes on from CAKLIZ010000668.1 coordinate 97,164, forward strand.
GCTCTTAACTCCGAACTCCTAGAGGGGCTATGACACTAATAGAGTAAATTCACAGACTCCGCCCCCAGCACTCCAATCGAAGCTGAAGTGAAGCCGTTTCAGAACATTTTGCTCTACATATTTCTGAGTTGTTTTCCATGCTTGGTAAGTCATTTTTTCAAAGATTGTTTCACTTATTATTATTAGCTTTTACTTCTGTGGCGCTTTGGAGTTGAGACAAAGCTGTGTGAAAGGCATTAGCCATGTTGCTCGGTGATAGCATAATATTCTGTTTTAGCTAGCTGAAAGGTATTGTTTGCGGGCAAATACTACAGCCTTGAAAAAAGCTTGCATGTGAATTTTCAGTCAAACTTTTGGTCAACTTAAATACACCTAAAACAATGTCTAGACTGTGAAATGTTGGTATAATGGTGCTACTTGAAGCCTGAAAACGATCTCCCATAAAGAAAAATAAAAATAAAAAAAACGAGCAATTTGCTCGTTTTTTTCTATATATGTCCTGACTGGGTTCTACGTTAGCATTTAGATCCCTCCAGAGTTTTGTGCACACGGTTTAGGTAAAAATGAAAAAGGTTGAGGTTTTAAATTTAGTTCAGTATTACCTGTTGTCTGTGTCCTTGTCTTTTGGGAAAATACTTTACACAAGTAATGGCTCAAAAATTATTCCTTTTTTTTTTTTACTGTGCTGCAATTGATTACTGGATTATTTGTGCAATTAATTAGTGTCAACTAATTTTTAATCAATCTCCACACAGAATATGCCGTGAATATGAAGGTGGAATATGGGGGAGAGCAGAAGTGCGTTGAAGTTCCACAAAGTGACGAATGAAGGACATGCATATTGTATTGAAGAAATAAGTGATGACAATGCTGTTATTTATTTGCATTTACCAGCTCACCTATGTCAGACCTTTTGATAAACAAAATTCTAATGAAAGTGAGAACATGTACATTGTTACATCTTTCAGAAAATGTTTTGAAATTGTGGTGCACAGTTCAGAATAAATGTTTTTCAAAAACCATTGCATCTTTTTAATGTTTATTTCCAAAGGAATTTCTAGAAGTTCAGAACAGTAGAATTTCCACTTTTTAGAATTAATTAGAAGATAACTCTTATGTAGTTAAACTAAAATACTCTTTGAGAGTTAATATATAAACTCTTAACACCTAGTTAGCATTAGTAAGTGTTAAATTATCAACTCCAGATAGATTTGGTGTTTAACACTAAATCAGAGTTAACTTACCAACTCTCCAAAAAGAGTTAAATTAACACTCTCTGGTGTGGACCCATATAGACACTTTAATAGTGTTGAAATCAAATCTGACAGTGTTAATTTGGACATGCTGGATTTGCTGTGTACAGATGCTACAACAAACTGATGTTCCCACTCTGTAGCATGTGTCCTGAGAGGATGTTGTTGGGCACCTGGATGTCGTTTGAGCTTGAAAAAGCACTTGAGAAAGGATACAGGATTGTTTCTATTGATGAGGTGCAGCATTTTCTCAATAAGAGAGACAAAGGTCTTGTATACTTTCTGCCCAGTTTGACCCATTTAGCAGAAGTCAGCCTGTTTAAGGCTCTGATATCTATTCTGTATGACTTAAAGCAGTTATGATATGGCCTGATTTTCCCACCCAATAAAGGAATATTTAATATATCAGTCTACTCTTCATTCTATCAGAAACAGTTATCACAGCTCGTACATTTTCTTTTTACACATATATGTAAGCATTGAACCAAATTTAGTAATGCCAACATACTGAAGGAACAACATTTGTCTCTTATATATAATACATCTATATATACACTGTCAAAGATACTTGAGTGTCTTTGAGTGAAGATTTAAGGTGATAGGAAATATAGCTGCAACTTGAATCTTTACTGAAGCTCAGTATTTGACACAGAGTTCACATCACATGTGCTGTACCAGTGTACCTGCACATGTGATGTGACAAAAGTGATTTGATTTGAGACTTCAAACTCACTGCTGTAATAACTAATAATGATTAATATAATAACTATAATATTGGCCATATCATATTTACACTGACTTTAGTCTCATGAACAACATTATAACTATTTGTTATTTACTAGCTAATCTTATATGACTGTTCAGTACAGATATGAAGCCCAACAATCATGTTTTACAGTCCTGTGGTCTCAGCCTCAGATACTTATTAAATCACACAAAGCTCATGTAGAGACAAACAAACGAACAAAATATGTTCTCCTTCATTTCTGTCAACCACATGTTTCCAGCTATCATGGTTGCTAGGCAACCTGGGCAGCGCAACGGAGGCTAGACCGTCTCATTTCACAAGCCTCACACTTCCGGCCTTAGCGGTCTTTGAGTACGCGGCCCTTGAGGACCGTTGAGGCTGCGTACTTTAAGGCTGCAGACTCTGAATTGGGATACAGCCATTCAGTGTCTTTGACGTCAGCGCGAATGGCATGTCCGCCATTACCTGTCCGAAACCGGAAGTGACGTCATTTTCGCGGAAAATGTAGTTTTTTACTCATAGACCTTATAAGCCTATAATGGTGTTTTTAAAACTCATGTTAGGCTTCATGCTTTTCTGAATATTTTCCGGGATGCTTAGAACTCAAATTGCACTGCTTTAAATAGTTTATTTTGATGCACATGCTGTTTTCTTTGCAAATTTGCATTTTAGGATTTATTTTCAGTTTTTTCTGCAGTATATAAAAATTGGTGTATCTCAAAAATAAAACTATGAACACACTCAAAATAAATTTCCTGTTGTTGTAAACTATTTTTTGCAAGTTTTTTGTATTTAAAGTTTTGAGGGAGTCTTCACACCCCCCCCGTTCTCTGTTGCCTGTTGGGGCAGGGGGGGCTGGGAGGAGGAGTTGGCCTTCGGATTGGGGTCTGGAATGTGGGGCCTCCCCGCTGCTGCGGAGTCGGGGCGGTCTTCTTCTCTCCACCCTAGAGAAGAGGGTAACACTACCTGGGTCTGGGTGCAGTTTCCCCCTCCAGGGGCAAGGGTACCTAGACCTGGGGTATAGAGTATGCTTGGGGAGTGTGATTGTGTATACAGTGTCTATTTATGTCTGTCTCCACGTTGGGTGAGTGCTGAGTAATTGCATATGAGAGCATGGAGGTGGGAATGGATGTTCGTATCTGTGTGTGCCTGTTTGTCTGTGTCTATATGTCAGGTCGGGTATCAGACGCCACCTCTCTAGGGTCATCTCAGGCCCTCCAAGGTATAGAGGCCTATCTCCCCCCCAGCACTCCCCCTGCCAGTGGCAGACACACTCAGACATTGGTGCATTGGTGGTTCTTTGTGTCCAGGTATGCACCGGCTCACTCCTGGTGGCTGCTTGTCGGGGCCTGGAGCCTGGGGCTCGCTCGGGCCCCTTTGGGGGTGGGGTGCCCTCGGCCTCTCGGCCTGGAGCTCAGTCACTCTGGCACAGCTGGCTGCCGGTGGAGCTCACGGGCACGTCACTGCAACCCCCCCTGGCTTCTGCTCCGTGGCTGCTGAGTGACCCCTCATCTGGGGCTCTCCTCAGCTCTTTCCGGGAGAGTGGCATGGTTGCCCCTCCGTTGGTCTTCCTTGGTCTCTTGTGCTCTGGGGGTCTCTGGATGTCTGGAGCCTGGATCTCCTCCATGCCTGCTTCATGCCCTGGAGGACGGGGCTGTGGCTCCCCACACCCAATAGCAGATCATTACATGAAGGAACCTTTTAAATACAAGCGCGCTCATGCTCACAGGTGTACACACGGGTGCTCACAGACACAAACTACACCCTTTTTGGCTCCTACCTCAAAGCACACTGTGCGCTATCGATCCAACGTGCGGCACAATAACATTCAATATTTAGTATTTACTGTTATATTCACATAGATCATCGCGATGATGTTGTTTATTATATTGCTCTGGTTTTTTTGCTTGTTTTCTCTTTTTTCTTTCTCAACAGGTGATGCAGGTGATTGATATATGTATTTTTTGTCTGTTTGTTTTGTTGTTTTTGGGGGGGTTTTGCCCTTTATCACCGTTCCTCTTCCCCGCTGTTTTTCTTTCCCTCCTTCTTTCTCCCCTTTCTTTCCCCCAGTCATGTCTGTCCAATGTGTAGCAAGCGAAAATAAAATAAAATAAACAATAAAAGCAAAGGTGAATCAAATAGACCAATGAGGCAAGGCCGGGATGGTCCATTTGGTAAAGTAAATCCGTTGGGCATCTTTCTTTGCCTTTAGACAATAATTCTGATGGCAAATGAACCAAATGGGACAGGCGGAAAAAAAAAAGTTTTGAGGAATAAACCTCTTAAATTTCTCTAAGTAGAAATATATGTAAAAAAACAAAACAAAAACGATTTTCAATTTTTTTGTAGTTTATTGCACTTTTTTGCAATTTATGTAGTTACTATGAACTTAATGCATACATATTATTAAAATTTGGGCTATAACAGTTGTATTGATGTATAGCAACTTGAAATGCTCCCAAAAATGGCACTACAGCATGTAAAAATATAAAGTAAGCTCTGGCGGACTTGCTTCTATGGTAGGTCTTAAAGGGTTAATAATGTTTATGCGTTTATACACAGGTCATGCTGATTATTGAACAAAAAGCACAAAGATCAGATGTTAACCGCTCGAGCGCTTGCGAGCCGAGCGGGTATCACATATCTGTGAAGATTCTCAGTCATCCAGGCAAGGGCGTAGATTTGGTTTTGGCATTGGTGGGGACGGATGATGATCAGTTTGTTTTATTGTTTCAGTTTTAGATCACTATATACCAATGAACAAACACACGTCTCCGCTACGCTGCGCCTATCAGTACCCACACAGCGGATATATGTGCGCAATACGTCGCTGTGCTATCTGGGGAATCAACAAGCTGTAAAGTTTCAGAGGACGTGAACTACCGACGGTTAGGCAGAGAAGAACGCAGCGATGACTGGGGAGGACTTAGGTGTGGAAAATAGGAGTCCCGAGGGGGTTACGGTGACACTACCTTGCTCCTCTCGTTGTACCCAAAAACACTCCGAAGTTCTCTTCTGCTGTTGGAGCTTTTGTTTTTTTGCTCTAGGTTGTCTAACAGTTGCTATTATTTGTTTATCGGTATGTAAAAGTAAAGGTCATGTTCCCCCGTCAGAAGAGGATCCTAATTGCCCTTTCTTAAAAGCAGCAGTGGCCGCAGACTCCGGGAAATGTTCAGAGATTGGACGGTGAGTAACATTTTAATCCTCAGACACAATTTTTTTCACATTACACATAATATTATGCACCGTTCCAAATGCAAACTTTAGCGATAAAACATCTTTGAGACTGCATAACCCGCGTCTCATCATGGAGGTGTGCGTAACTACTCCTAACTAAATTCTAATTTCTCGTTCTTTACGAAACCAATGTGCCATTTCATAAAAGGCAAAATTCAGTATGTGATAAAGGTCAATGTAAAATCTTAACGCTATTTTCCTATTTACCAGACATTCGGACATATATCATTACTTTATCGTGAATAAAACTTGCATTAAAAAAGAAAAGACGAAAACAAACATTAAAAGACTTGTTAGTTCTTTGAGTTGATTTGTTGTTATTCTTCAGGTTCTCAGATTACTTTTTTCTTTATTAACTTACATTTGAAAATGACATCCTGACAAACGGATTGTCCACAGCAAAATCTCCATCAAGCTACATCTTTCATAGTTCATATATGTCATAATAAAAGCGTTCTATACCCACTTTAGTTATCATTGTTTAATGAAAAATAAAAATTCATACTTAAATTGTTTTACAGCTGTCTTGTCTCATTTACATAGAAACACACAAAAGCGTGAGCTACATTTTTAAGCCTATGACACAGAGGATAGTACATTACAAGGGCGTAGATTTGGCATGGACGGAAGGGACATGTCCCTACCAATATCCAGCGATTATTGAATTGTCCCCACCAATAATTTGATCTCTTCGAGTAAAGAAAAACAAACCCGATAGAAAGAAAAAAACGATCTGTCAACGTCTCATTCACCTAGCGGTGCAGAAAGAGTTAAATTACGTTCTCTACTGGAGTCCTACCTCATGTGACAAATATGGCCAATGTGATTGGCTGTGCCTTTCAGGGAGCTCTGTTTAGTTTTAGCAGCGGCAAGCCTGCGCTGCGAAGACCTGCAAGGAGGAGAGGAGGATGGCAGCAAAAAGGAAGAACCTGGATATAAGAAAGTATTTTTCAAAGAAACCTGTAAGTCACTTAAAGCCAAGTTAACTCATAAAATGTGTCCGTCATAATAACGTTACAGGCTTTGCCCCACATCAGTCTAAAATTGTATGTAACCATGAATAACGTGTTTTGGAAACTAACTGCACAACAGGCAGCACTATTAGTTATCTCAGTCTCAGAGTAGCATTTCTAATTTTGATTGAAACTGTCAGAGAAAACGCCTCCTCGAGCAAGCCAGGATATTAGTTTACAGAGGCTGTTAAAATTATATGTCTAACGTCAAAATGTTGGTGACAAAATATTACATCCTAATGGTACTGACATATTCATAGGGTTAATTTTTGAGACAAAATATCATGAGGTAGTCATGATTTTGCAAATATTCCACCTTGGAGTGCAGTTTGCACAAATTGTTTTAAAAATACACTCACACTACAAACATTACTGATGAGTCAGGATCTGCACAAAGTGACAGAAACACTGAAGCAGCTACGCATTTTATTCTTATTGTCATGTATGTCCTATTTGTCAGGTGACAGAAGAACCAACACAAAGCTCAGAGAGTAATGGTGACACAAGATCACAGGTGAAATTGGATGATGCCTTGTTGGTTCATTACTGTATTTGAAGCACATATGTGACTGCATGTATTTGGAATGTCTCACTGTTATTTATCAGGTGACAGAGGAAGCTCTGCCATGTTGTAGCTCGGACAGAGGTGAAGAGGCAAGGTCACAGGTGACTGAATGATGATTTGGTGCTATAGATTAACTAGTAATTATTATCATGACAATTGTTAGGCTGCTGATGTAAATTGATTCATTAGTGTATATTTGACAAAGAATCTGAATTGACATGTCTCACTTTTTATATGGCACGAATCAATGTGTTATTTTATCAGGTGGCAATATGTCCTAGTGCAGTCAGAGGGGAAGAGCCAGGGCCAAAGGTGAGGCACATCAAGCACATAATAATAATTTTAATCTGAGGATAAAACGCATGTACAGTGGCTATGGAAAAAAATCTACACACCCATGTTCAAATGCCAGGTTTTTGTCATGTAAAAAAATGACAGCAAGTCATGTTGCTGTAACAGTAGTTCATGTTTAGAATAAAAAATCCCAGCTCACTGATTTGATCGGGGCAATAATGCCTAAAATGTTGCATAATTTTGCTGAGAGATCTTTTACTTTGTGGTAATCTTAGATGAGTAGTTTTATGGACAAAAACCACCAGGTCATTCAGTGTTCCCTTAGTGCTAATGTGTCAGAGATGTTGGTGTACTATAACTGAAGTAATGTTGTTAAGTCCTTAAAGTCATATTCTTTTATTGTCATGACTCTATTTGAAGCTATTTTTATTTTTGTATGATACCTGATTTATATGGAATATGGCTGAAGTAAACTAAAGTCTAAAATACTTAGTCAGTCATTTGTTTAATAGTAATTTAACATGATATAATTCACATATAAAACTATGAATTGTAATTTTAAATGGTTTAAAAGCATGTAGAATAGCATATGTAGGCAAGTATATTTCTCCTTTTTTTAATCAAGAAGCAAAGACAAAAAGGAAAAAAAAGAGAAACAGGGCAGGGTTCGGTGGTTGAATCATCCGTCCCCACCAATGCCAAAACCAAATCTACGCCCATGATACATTATTATCTCCGCCAATGTTTGTGCTTCTAGCTTTAGCATGAGTGCGTGCCTGCGATCATTTTGTCTGCAAACACAACAGCTCAAAAAGTTTTGAATGAATTCTGAGTTGTAATGGTGCACAGTGCGGTCATATTAATTAATTAATTAATTAATCTATTAAAACATGTCCTTCATCCACCAAGGTCAACTAAATTATTTATTGGTCGAAAATGGAGAAAAAGCCTTATAACTGTGGTGTGGATTGTCAACATATAGAAAGTACGGTATAGAGATAAAAAACATCATGCCACATCTGACCTCTGACCTCTTCTTCAAGGTCAATAGATTGATCTGAACGTCATAATGATAGTAATGCTATTTAAAACTATGTTTCTTGCTAATGATGGGAATTCGAAGTCTTTTGAGAGAGCTGGTCCTTATGGCTCAGCTCACTGAAAAGAGGGTCATCAAATTTTTGGTTTCTGAAAATAACTTATTAACAAAAATAAAGTTAAATCATGTGTAAAATAAATTACTAATGTACAAAATATACATTGTAGCAAATGTTTATTATTTTTATGGCTTATTTAAAATGTACTTTAAAATACATTTTACAGTACAAAAACAAACAGTTTGCCAAAAAATTCCAATGAATTCCATTTCTTTTTTAATTACTCAGCTTTTTCTCATGTAGGGTTAAATTCAGTTAATTTAAACCTTGTAATCTTCAGTCTTATTTTACCTCTTTTTGCTACAACTTTCAATATTTTTCTCATTTTCTTTGTTTGAAACACTATGTAACCATTTTACTTCCACTTTTTTTTTTTTAATTTGCCACCACAATGCAACTGTCTTTTCTGCTTCTTTGGATACAAACTTTTAACTTCCCCACTAATGTACAAATCTTTGGATCAAAATTAAGTTGGTCCTTCTTATTCACCTAAATTCAGTGCAGGCTCAGTGCAATTACCAAAACCTAACACAGGATTAAATCCACAGAGCGCTGCTTTCACTTTTAAATAGTTGTTTAAATTGTTTTTCTACTGAAACTGAGAACTTACAGTGCTTAGTTCCATCAGAGAGCTTTGTGATCAGCTTCACAATCTGTCCAGCATCAAACCCTATGCAAAAAATCTTGGTGTGATATTTGACATATTTAACTTGGTGGTTAAATATTGAACTGAGGCCTTTTCTTTCTGTGAAAGATGGTGAAATTGTAATTCATGCTCTCATTTCCTCCCACTTAGATGATTGCAATTGACTTTACACTGGTCTCAGTCAGTCTTCTCTGCCCTGTCTCCAGCTTGTCCACAGTCCTGATGCTAGGCTCCTCACAGATACCTGAAAAAGTGGTTGTATAGATTTCAAGATCCTCCTGTTTGTCTGCAAATGATCAGGTTAATTTAATTGTGGGATATGATTGAGATTAAAATTCAATGAACTGTGCATCCTTAGCACATGCAATAACAACAAAGACAACACATTGTTGTGTTATTCAGTCATGGCAATTTAATTGTGGGATATTACAGTTTCGATGAAGATTAAAATGAATTTAATTGTGCACACATGATAACAATAACACTAAAGTGATAACGGTGAACTCTTTCAGGGACATTCTTCAGAAAGGTGGCTCTGCAGTAGATGCTGCCATTGCTGCGCTGCTGTGCACCTCCATCATCAACCCACAGTGCGCAGGAATCGGAGGCGGGGTCATATTCACTGTGATGGACAGCTCCGGTAACAAGACACCCTCGCTCCTCTTTGCTCAGCCCTGCTGGGGAATAACATAATAATATGTCATCTTTTCAAAGGTAAAGTGAAAATCATCAACTCCAGAGAGACTGTCCCCAGAAATGTGAACTCTGACCTGCTTAAGTTGTGTCCTAAAACCACAGAGTGGACCATGGAGTGGAAGCAAGGTGGGCTGTTTTTCTACCATAATGCTAATATTTATAATGTTTTAGTCTAATCTGCTCTTGGACTCATCTTTATGCCACAGCTAATTTATTCTGTACAGGTGACTGTTAATGCACACTGTGAATCATTCCTCTTTCCTCAAGAAAGCAAAACTAGGATATTAAAAAAGAAAAGAAAAGAAAAAAGAGATAAAGCAAACCACTACAGAGGGTTTGGCTGTTGGCAGTTATTAAAGACAATGAGTTGGTGTCATATATGACAGAATAATCTAGCATAAATTAACACCACGAAACACATGCTCCTTAGTTTCAGAAACAGCCAGAGAGATTGAAGTAGTCAGATCTTAACAGGTCTTTCTCCAAATCATGCACAAGATGTAACACAAAAGTTTTAAAGGTGTAGTCAGTTATCTGTAGAGGTATTTTTTTTTAAATTCTGCACCTTAGTCTGCAAGACAAACTGAAGCTATGAAGGATCATATCTACGTCTTATCATCTGAGATAGGGTTCTTGTCACCAAAGAAGCAAAGGAAAGAGACAGCATGACAGGTATCTTGTTAAAATGTCACCCTCCTCCTCACCTCTAACCTCATCTCCTGAACTAAAGTCAGGACTCTAACACACTAAGGAGTGCATAAACATTATTATTTAATTACTGTAAGCAGACTGGACAATCAGCGCTTCCAACTCTAGGCAGTCAACAGCAAACCAGCTAAACAACAACAGCTGGTTATAAGCTAACATTAAAGCAGGCTTGAGTTTCATATTTATGGAACTAACCTCAGTATTGTTATTGCACGGAAGCAAGCTTCACTGACTGACACACACACACACACACACACACACACACTTGAACTAGGACAAAACAATTAGGCAAAAGAATAAAACCCCCAAACACTAAAGACAGGACCCTCAGATGAGACAGGGACAGACTGGACACAAAGAAAACATCATCAAACTCAAAAGCACAAGAAAATAATACACTCAAGAACAAAAACATAAATTATCTTATACCTCTTCAAACAAATAATTAACAAGTCCAGAGAAATTCAAATACCAGTTCAAAAAGCCCACATTTTTTGTTAGCCATAGGATTCTAGCTGCTCCACAGTCCTGGGTCCTTTTTGTCATATATTTCATTTCATGATGCACCCGACGTGTTTTTAATTTTTCTTGGTCAAAGGTTTGAACTGCAGGCAGGCCATTTTAACACCCAGGTACTTCTATTGTGAAGAGATGCTATTGTAATAGATGCAGTATGCGATTTAGCGCTGTCTTGCTGAAATAGATGTCAACTCGATGGGAGCATAAGTTGCTGTAAGACCTGTGTACACCTTTCAGCACTGATGGTGCATTGCCAGATGTGCAAGCAGCCAATTCCATAGGCAGTAATATAATCACATACCTTCAAACGTTTTGAATTGAGTGTTGATAACAAGCTGCAAAAACAGCAGCACTTAACAACATTAAAGCCCTTTACTGTTTAGCCCACAGGATGCAGAATCCATATTTTCCAAAAAACTAAAAAAATTGATTTCTCTAACATTAGAACAGTTTTCCACTTTGCCTCAGTCCTTTTTAAGTGAGCTTTGGCCCAGAGAAGACAGCAGCATTTCTGGATCATGTTCATGTATGACTTTCTTTTTTGCATGATAGAGAATTTAAATTTCTGGATGGCACACTGAAGCATGAAAAACTAAGTACATGCTTACTGTTGTGGAGAGGTGGTCAGGGGGTGTTATGATTAAAATGCAACAGCGCCACCTAGGGCAAATGCACCCCTAGGAAACATAAAGAGTGTGTTTTCAGACTAAACAAAAGAAATACATAGGTCTGAAGAGACACTACTGAGGCAAATTGGTTTCAATATTAAAATGCCTTTATTAAATACATTTGTTAAAAGACAAAAAAGGATTAATAAGCCCAGAGCACAATGAAAGTTGACTGTGGCACGGCCTCAATGGTGTCCTAAAGTGTCCTATTATATTACATTTCCACCAAATTATGTATGTTTTAACAACAAAGAGAAATGTAACATTAATGATTTCTAAACTCAAAATAACCCTTAACCACACAGCTTTTTACGTACTTTAGAATTTAGTTTGTGCAATACTACAAATTTTGGTATCGCTCCGATACTATGTAAATTAAGACCAGTATTGAGAGCTTATGTAGGGGAGAGCAATGTGTCATGATTTTCAAGCTGAATTACTGCACATTTGACAAATTCGACCTGTCCAGGCTGTACCCCACTTCTCACCCTATGACAGCTGGAATAGGCTCCAGCCGCCCCGCAACCCTGAAAAAGGATAAGTGCCAAAGAATGGATGGATGGATCGATTTGATACTGATATCAGTGATGGTATTGATACTATCAATATTTGGATTGATCTGTCCACCTCTAATAGAATTATCAATGCGAGTCTGCAGAGAATGTCCACACATAAAGTCTTCATACAATAAAAATATAATCGTCACATTAAACAGCTTCTAAGAGCAAGATCAGTTTCTGAATGGGCTGTTCAACAATAGACAGTTTGTTAGAATGTTGTCCCATCTTTCCCATTTTCTGGTCTCCAGATAATATAAATTCTACCCCAGGACAAATCTTAACTTTCCTCACAAGTCCATGTTAATCAGTCATTGTTTCTGCTTTGGCCAATTTCTAGTGAAGCTGGAAATCTTGTGAGATGCTGAAGTGGGGCCAGAGACACAGGTTACTGTGGATGCACATGTCCCTGTCCCTTTTGTTCCTGTCAGCAGAGTACAAATGATCTTCCTGCATTACTTCCTGATCGTCTATAGTGTGTTGACTTTGAAGGGAAGCTGTGGATCCATATATAGAATGAGCATAGTCTCTGTTAAGAAGCGTCTTTTAACAGCATTTGAGTATGGGATGGAGCGCAATAAGAGCTGGGAGTATTTATTATAGCAGTTCACTTGTGGAAGACATAAAAAATAAAGAAAATAGAAATTAGAATATGTGTGAGAAAGATGGATCAAGGAAAGAAAGGGAGCTACAGACACCATATACTTATATGGCCCAGAGTTCTGTGCTACACTCCTGCACACAGGCTGCATAAACAGTAAGAAAAGTAAGTATAAGATATACTAAATGCTTCTTTAAGCCAAAAATAGTGTAAATATGTAAATATGTTGAAATAAACTTAAAGTAAATGTAAGATGCAAAATGTTATCTCTAACATAATCAGTTACAAACAGAAACACATTTAAAAATTACAGTGTTTCCCTCTGAAATGGAGCAGAATAGAGTATTTACAAAGCAACAATTTATAACAAATGTTATCTCAGATCATTAAAGGTCAGGACCTTACAGTTTACTCAAAACACGAGCAAATGTATGTGTGACTTTCCAGCACTGACTATCCATTATCTGTCTAACCAGATAGCAGCAGTTGGATTGGGGTTCCTGGGGAAATTCGAGGTTATGAAGCAGCACACCGGCTTTATGGGAAGTTGAACTGGACCGACCTCTTTCAGCCGACCATCAAATTAGCCAGAGAAGGATTCCCTATTCCTTATGTCCAAGGTCAACACATCCCACGCCTTAATAATACATCAATAAGGTATGAAATGTGATTTCATAAATACAAAGTTAATACAAAGAGCAAACAATAAATGTTTCAGCTTTATTTCACTGTCTTTGTCTTTTAGGAACTTATATTTAGATAAAAATGGGATGCTGCTTAAGACCGGGGATACTGTGAAATTTGAGAAACTGGCTGACACTTTGGAGACGATCGCAAACGAGAGCGCAAATGCGTTTTACAAAGGAACAATAGCGAAGGATTTAATCAGTGACATACAGAAAGCAGGTATTATCAGACAGGTTTCATCCTGCTCTCTTTCTGACCATTTTTTATGTCTGCCAGGCACAATGATCTAATTACAAATTAACAAATCGATTGGTTTTGGAAAAATCTAACATGATCCCTCACAGGCTACACTGTGATCTGTCTGGATCCATTCAAAGTCTTGATTATGAGATGCATTGTGTTCATTTTTTTTCAACAGAATCATTTGTTTCACTGTTTTTGCTCAGGAGGAAACCTCACACTGGAGGACTTGGCATCGTATGAAGCTGAAGTGACTGATGCGTGGAATATTTCTTTGGGAGAGTATCAGATGTACTTCCCTCCGCCCCCTGCAGGAGGAGCCATCCTCAGCCTCATCCTCAACATCATGAAAGGTTCCTGATTGTTGCTTATAGCATGTAGAGTTTGATTCATATAAGAAAATGATCCTTATCAATCTTTACAAATGTGATACATAAGAATCGATGTTTTAAATAAAAGAGATAACAGTTATTTATGTTTTCAGGATACAAAATGAATTCAGAACCTAAGACGACTGATGAAAAGATTTTGTTTTATCACCGTTATATTGAGGCTTTAAAATTTGCCAATGAATTAAAGACAAATATCAGCGATCCAAACTTCAGCTCGGATGAAGTAAGTATCTCAAAATCCTACAGATTTGCACCTGCTTTGTTGCATAAAGTATGATTCTATTTAAGTGACTAAACAATTAAAAGTAGCAATACCACATCACAAAACACAAAATATATAGTGTAAAATATTTAAAAGGGATGCCCTGGTTTCAATATGAGTATAATATTAGCGTTGTTTGAAATTTACTTATAATTGTAAATGTACCCATTTATTTGATAATTATCATAATATTTGAAAAATATAGCTAGAAAGAGAGCTAACATCACTTAGATTCACTCAAGTTTTTAACACTAGTTACTTCTACTTGCCACCTCTGCCTCCAGGCCCCGGCGTGTTACTAAAGTAGGGGGGACATGATGAAAATAATGAGCCTCTGCTCTGCCTGAACCCGCTGCTCCACCCCCGCCTGCAGCTCATCCACAAACCACACCCCACCACAGTCAGTTTATGCACATTGATAATGAGTTGAGGTGTGAACAGATCTGAAGTTTTTTTTGTAATATCTCTGAGCTTTGCATAGTCTGACTTTGGGTTAATTTGCTGAGGTGAGATTGTGACTTTGTGTTAACAAAGTAATTTTACAGAGGTGTTCACCTTTGTTAATGATCAATCAAGGGCATTTGATTATCAGTACCTGGCTGCTACTTACAATTAAAGTTCTTATAGAAGCACTAAGGGTGTAGAGAACCAGTAGAGTGCTGTAAAAATTTCTTTGAGTCTCAGCTTTTCCCAGTAAGTCTGCATTTTCATTTCAGCATCATTCTGAGCAGTAATGTAACTTTTGAAACATATACGTGTAAATACAAGTTTTAAAAGCACATAAACCTAAATTGCCTTAATATTTGTCTCTAAGTAATTTAGTATGTATTCTTATTATTCTTATTATTATTTTAGTATTTAAAAATAAGTATAATTTTGTGTAATGTGATGTTTTCCGATGCTCTGTAGTTCACACAGATGACAAAGAATTTCAGAGAACATATCACCAGTCACATGTTGAGCTTGATCACTAACCAATATTATAACCTCTAGTATTAATTCATTCATTCATTCATTCATCTTGCATCAGTGATGCATCAATGATCAAAATTCTGTTAACATTTTGCTGTAATTTGTTAATTTTCTTGACAGCAATGTATTTTCTGTAATGTGCTTATTTATTTAGTTTTATTAATTCATTTTATTAATTCTCTGTAGTTCACACAGATGGCAATGAATCTGACAGAGGATAGTTTTGCAGACAGCCAACGAAGCTTGATCAGCAGCGACAAGACTCGTGATCCTGGCATCAACTTGTATCTGGACAGCCACGGCACCACACATGTATCTGTGTTGGCTAAAGATGGATCTGCTGTGTCTGTCACCAGCAGCATCAACGACGAGTCAGTACCTGCATCATTCTGTTTCTCTGTTAGAAACCAGCTATCAGACATTTTTCTTTCTTGAAACTGAAGATTTAAGAGATTATTGAGGAACTTATTTTTAGACTATTTCTCTACTACAAAGAGTGTCTTGGTACTATAGTTAATTTCTTTTTTTTTTTTTTTTACAGATTTGGCTCCAAGATCCTCTCTCCAAGCACTGGAATCATTCTAAACAACCAGCTGTCTGACTTCTGTGGTAGAGCTAATAGCTTCTCTCCTGGTAAGAGATCAGTAGGATGCTTTTCACATTTATTATTTGTGAAATACAAGTAATCAGACGAGGAAGGCGGATTATTTCATAACTAATACCACAAAGAGTTAAATTTTTTTCCTGAAAGTATTTTCCTGACAGGACATATTTCTTTAAGTAACTTCTAATAATGGCAAAATAGTACCATTCGGGAAATGAGAGGAGAAAATGGCATTTCATAATCCATTGTGATGCATCATGTTTTGTTGATCATGGAAATGATCAACAAAACTGCCAAACTGAAGCACATCATGTGAATTTGGAATAAAATTGCATTTCTGTTACATTCTGTTTAATACCATAGCCTGCTAAAATGTTTTGAATGTTGAAGAACAGGCACAGTTGAACACACTGCTGTAATAAAATCTGTTTCCATGTGAACGTGTTGTTGTGTGAAGTTTTTTCTTCACACTGTCACCAAGTACTTGCTCATAAGGGGCTCTTCTTATTGTTGGGGGTTTCTCTCTACTGAAGTGGGTTAACCTTATAATATAAATGTACCATTGTGATTTGACGGTATATGGATATTTCTATTCATTTAAATATATACATAGGACAGCACACTGGCACGGTGTTGCCTTATAGCAAGAAGGCCCTGAGTTTGATCCCACTGGTGTGGAGCTTGCAGGTTCCCCCCATGTTTGTGTGAGTTCTCTCTGGGTACTGCAGCATCCTCCCACAGTCCAAAGACATGCAGTTAGTAGGGTTAGGCTAATTGGTGACTCTAAATTGCCCATAGGTGTGAATGCGAGTGTCTCTGTGTGTTAGCGCTGCATCAGGCTAGCGACCTGACCTCTGTTTACCCTGCCTCTCGCCCTACGATAGCTAGGATTGGCTCCACCACCCCTGCAACCCTGAGAAGGATAAGCTGAAGAGAATCGATGGATGAATCTATATATAGATTTATAATATTGATTCAAGTGTGTTCAAGGTTCTGTATAATTCAGTTTGGACATAGCATCATTCAAACATTAATCTAACACACTGACAGCGTCTCAGTAACAGCTGCACTTTGACAGACATTTCACTTTAGTTTGATACAAATTCAGTAGAGAGAATTCACTTGTTGTGTGTGCACTTTCATCATTTCTTGATAAGCATGGGCGGATGCAATTCTAAATTTGTTTGTAGAGCACAGGTGTCGAACTCCAGGCCTCGAGGGCCGGTGTCCTGCAGATTTTAGATGTGTCCTTGATCCAACACAGCTGATTTAAATGGCTAAATTACCTCCTCAACATGTCTTGGAGTTCTCCAGAAGCCTGGTAATGAACTAATCATTTGATTCAGGTGTGTTCACCCAGGGTCTTATCTAAAACCTGCAGGACACCGGCCCTCGAGGCCTGGAGTTTGACACCCCTGTTGTAGAGTATAAAAAAAATTCAGGTATGAAAATACTGCATGAAAATACAGTAACTGATTTGTGTATGAAACATTTGTATGAATGATTTATGCACAAATATGTGTGTACAGACTGATTTCTGCTTTCTAGTTTTGTCATTCAAGGTCTTTGTTGTATTTCTCAGGGGAGCGGCCTCCCTCCAATATGGCCCCATCTGTGCTGAAGTCTCAGTCGAAGACGCTGGTGATTGGAGGGTCTGGTTCTGAAATGATTCCCCCGGCAGTGGCCTCGGTATGTATGCATGGTACACACACAAAAGTGCCATTACATATTAAATAAAATAAATTGATGCAGACTGATGCCCGTCTTTGCTGTTAAAGCTTGCATCATAGTAACAAGATTCTTCACCCTAATTTATCCTGTAATCATCACTTTCTCACCTCATTTTTTTTCTCTTCAAGGCGCTCATGAACCACCTTTGGTTTGGAAAGAGCCTTAAGGAGGCAATTGATACTCCTGTTGTTGTTGTAGACTCTCAAAATGAAGTAAAACCTGAACCCAAGCTTGAAAAGGTAATTTATTCAATGTATTTAAATGATAAATTAGTAAGTTCTACTTCTCTTGTTCCATCTGAGTCTCTCTCCTCTTTGCTCTGCAGGATGTAGTTGATGGTCTTGAAGCTAAGGGACATAAAATAGCAAAATTCTACAACACAGTTAACGCTGTGGAAAAGGCGGGCAGCTATATCTGTGCATGGTCTGATGAAAGGAAAAAAGGCAAAGCAGCTGGTTACTGAGACCAAAAGTCAGTGATGTTAGTTATACAGCATGGTCTTAAGGTTAATGATACTGCTGTAGCTACAACACTGGTAAATCTATATTTGTCTGTTAACTGATGGTATATACATGCTTTACTCATGTGTCTAAAAAGTTTGTGATATTGAAAACATGCAACGATCAGATCATTTACATCCCAAATTTCATGCAAAATTGTGCAAAGATAGCAATGTAAAAACTAGACATTTCTTTCTTTTTTTTCTTTCTTTTTTTTTTTTTTTTAGGGATTGCTGTTGATATCCGCCTCAATTTTTTTACAATCAATATGACCTTTTCAATATTTGTTCATTTTGGGTTTTGACTAAACAAGGAAACCGCTTTCAGGTCGAAATGTGAAGCCCATGCCTATGTTTCGTCGACCTGCATTCTTTCTAAACAGCAGGCCAGCAGGTTGAGACTGACTGCAAAAATTTTGGTTATAGTAAACAATTCATATTTTCAAGTCTCATCAAATTCATGTTTACTTTGTAAATTTTAACCCACTGGATAGTCCAGAAGGGAGATAAAGTAAGGTACACTTTAGGGCAGAGCTAAGTTATCTATCAATTGATTTGTAGTTTACCCCCCACCCCCCAACCCCCCCAAAAAAGCAAAAGACTAAAAGCAAGCAATGATGACAGCCAAAATGGCTTCACAAATGGAACTTTACAAACTAGCGGGAAAAGTCTGTATCTATGTCCATCTTTTATATACAGCATATGTGAAACTCAAAATCACAACTGTAGGACAGGAGTACACCTAACACCGGTGTAGTTACTGTTACAGGCATGTCAGCATCAACAAAGCTAGATCTCACAGACTGTTAGAGCCAAATAGAAAGGTCGGGTCAGTTTTTTATCTGAATATTAGAAGCCACATTTAAATGCTTTTTATTATTATGTTTTTATATTTAGTTTGCATATTAAGATTTTCTGCTTCATTAGTTAATCCTGCCATTGTTTTGCAGTTATAAAGTGTGGGTAATTCTGCTGATGTGCTCAGGGTAAAAGTTAATCAGACAAGCAGTTTGTGAGGCAACAGTTTTCTTTTTACCTTTTATCTGTCTGAGTTCCTCTGTTTATGCTCCAGAAAAAAACATGAGGTCCAGTTCAAGATTAATGCTGTCTATCCCTCGGGCTAAACTCAACTCACTTGTGGTGATAGAGCCTTCTCTGTGGCAGGTCCCAGACTTTGGAATAGTCTTCCCCTAAATATTAGATCTGCACAAACACTTGATCAATTTAAATCGCTTCTAAAGACACATTTTTATGGCCTGGCTTTTAACACATTATGACCCAAGGATTTTGGTCTTATTTAATAGTATTAGTTATTGTTTTAATTCTTTCAAGGTATATTTATTGACCAATTCACATGTTTATATGACAGTGGAGTTTACAGCATCAGATAGTTGCTCTGCTTTTGTACATTAACATCACATAGCATAACAAAATGTAACAAAACATAACATAACATGGTACAATACGCTCCCACACGCCCACAACCCCGGTCCCAGCTGTCCAGCTAGCTTATCCTAATGAGAAGCCAAGAAACTATAACTGCTTGTTATAGCTGCAGAAATGTCGAGAGAGGTGCCCAAATTTTACTGAAAGAAGAGAGTCTATCACAAAAAGTATATCGTATTCGCTCCAGATGTAGTGTATTTGCATCTCTCTTCTTCCAATGAGTGAGAATAAGTTTCTTTGCAATAACAATACAATAGGATATAAAACACCACTTTGCACTGTCTATTCCCACAGTATCATCAAATACGCCCAGAATAGTTATTAGTGGATCAGGGTTCAACTGCACATGAAGAATTTGAGAGATTAAATCAAAGATGTCGGCCCAATTTTTTTTTGTCTTGGGACAAAAAACAAAACTGTGGCTTAACGTATCTTCAGCTAGGGAGCATTTCTCACAGATAGGAGAGACCTCAGGGTATATTTTATTTAACCTTTCTCTTGAAAAGTGTAGACGATGTAAAAATTTAAACTGAATCAAGCGGTGTCTTGCATTATAGGAGCATTTATGGATATTGTTATTTCTGAGTTTAAGTGTGCGAGTTCATCCTCCCCTAGGTTTGGAAAAGTGCAGCTATCCAAGAACTTTTTCATAGAGTCACAATCTATATTTTGTGCAGCGTATAAATTTGGATAAAATTGAAAAAATTGATTGTTAATGTCTCTGGGGTCTGTTGAAGCCTCACCTGCATTATTTGTAATTTTATGAATTGTACGGTCTTGTTCTTGTTTTCTAAGTTGTCTTGCTAACATTTTATGTGGTTTGTCACCAAGCTCAAAGTATTTCTGCTTGGTGTACAAAAAGGCTTTACTGATTTTTGCTGAGAGTATATTATTATATTCATATTTTAAAGACAGTATTCTCTTATGTAGCATAGTGGATGGCGTTCAGGCGCTCTCTTTATCCAAATCTTTAATTTGTTTGTCCAAGTCAAGGAGCTTAGCCCGGTTTCTCTTCCTTCTGGCTGATTCAAAAGAGATAATAGCACCCCTTAAGTAGGTCTTAAAGGCCTCCCAAAGTGTAGCAGGCTTAGTTTCTGAGTTGTCATTTACATCAAAATACAGAGAGATCTGTGTCTCCAAATATTCCTGAAAATCCTTCTCGTTAACAATAGAGGGTTAAGCCTCTATTTTTGCTGCGGTCTAGTTGCATTTTGGATGTTTAAGGTTAATGTGACAGGGGAGTGATCTGAGATGACAATGTTGTGATATTTTGTGTCAATGACATATGGTGTTAATTTGGCATCCAAAAGAAAGTAGTCAATTCTACTATATGAATTATGCCTAGTTGAAAAGAAAGAGTAATCCCTCCCAGCAGGGCTGGCAATTCTCCAAACATCAGACACATTTGAATTATCAATAAAGGTGTTAAGAAATGCACTGGAGTTGTTCCTGACCTGCTTAGTTACAGAAGATCTGTCAAGGTAGGGGTCCAACACACAGTTAAAATCCCCACCAATGATAATGTTTGTTTGGACATGTCTGGGATAAGTGTCATCACTTTTTTTGAAGAAAGATGGACTGTCCACATTCGGGGCGTAGAGGGAGTGCAGAATTATTAGGCAAGTTGTATTTTTGAGGAATAA
>CAKLIZ010000669.1:0-25927 GCA_922035795.1 Oreochromis mossambicus
CCAAATGTGACCAAATCTTATACCCTCAAAGTGGACAAAAAAGTGAACTAAGACAAAAAAACCAGCTGAGAGCCAGCGTGTTTGACAGCGAGGGAATGAGCAGATGACAGGGTGTGAAAAAAGAGGTGACTGTTCAGTACACAGGGATGGGAAAAGACACTGGAACCCACTGAACGATTGATGTTTGTCATTGTTTACTCTTCTGTGTGATTTTGATTTTCACTGTCTTATAACAAATACATTTACATGCAGCTAATTTGCATTAGCAGACATGTATAGATTATGTTTGTAATCAACATGACAAGTTTATATTGAATATATCTTCAAACTGCCTTCCAATGCAAAATGCTCAGACTAACTGCCTCTGCAAAACAAATTGATGACATATTTAATTTGTATCATCTTCTGGCAGATTAGCATTTAGCTGGTTATGATCAGGCATCAAAAAAGCACTGTGCAAATGTTGGGAAAACAGCATGCTTTTGCATAAATATTGAGATATCCAGTGCCAACTTGGAAAATTAATTGAGAAATCTCTAAACTTAAAGTTCCTTTACAGGCTTAGAAACATTTGCAACTGTAGGATGTAAATCATGCTCTCTAGCAGAGGTGTCGGTACTTTCAAAAATAGGAAAAATTGCTGCTCTTTGCTGTCAAACATTCTTAATAGCTAGCTCGTTCAGTAAATGCAAGTCTTTCTTTACTCAAAGATGCACTGTAGAGATGAGATAAAGACGCTGTTGGTCCGCAGTCAGTGAAACCAGTGGTTGTATTATGAATTTAACATAAATCTGTGTATTTTATTGATTGTTGTGATTTTTTTTTAATGAATATTTTAATACAGTACTGATAACTGACCTCTTGCACTGGCCAAAACCTTTTTCCGAGGTGCCAAAAATGCCTCTATGCAATAAAATAAATAAAAGATGATGGATGGGTGGATGTATATTGTTCACCTGAATATATGTATGTGATGTTCTACCATTGTGTATGAACATATATGTAAAATGTGGACATATGACTTTTTTTTTTTGCTGACTCAGGATCAAATCTTGTGAATGTGCGTGTCTAAACAGTCTGGAATACCTTTCTATATTTTAGTTTGTGTGCTCTTCTAATTTATATTTATATAATCTATGGTTTTGCTATTTGTAAGTATACCCAAAGTAACACATGCCAATAAATGAGAGCTTATGATTTTAAAATGTACAGACAGAAAACAGAGATCCTTAAAAATATATTCAGACATTCTTAGTGGCAGAAATTAATGTGGTCTGCTACCTTCTAATTACCTGAAGAGGGAGGAAATAATGACCTGATGGGGCAGCAGGGTTGCAATTTACCTTCTTCAGCCAATGCTAGAAGCAGCTCAAGGTTTCGGAAACTATCAACTCTTTCCAGTGGACTTTCTCTCCAGATGCCACGGGTTTGTAGAGGTGAACACCTGTCAGATGTGGAGCCCAGACTGAGAACATTTATTCTATAACTCAAACACAGTAAGTGATGCCTGGCAACATCAAACTGGCACATCTGCCATCCCCTGTCACAAGAGAATGGAAACCTCCTGACAGCTTGTCCAACAAACTGGACTGACTTGGCTGCTAGAAGTAGTATTTGTTAAAAGTGGAGCTTGTTAAAATTAGGCTGTTGTAACATTGCATCTTAGCTAAGGCGTGTTTGGATAGGTTCATTTCCAGTTTGGTCGCTTGCACGATGTAATGGGAAACATTTTTCTGTCAGATTTTATGAAGGAAGGAGTTGTAATTTTGCTACTGTGCAAAATGAAAGAGTGTTTGGGCTGCTGGGAGGAACTGGATTGGTGTTTAATATGATCATACTTGGCCTTTGTTCTGTTGCAAGATGTAATTCAATCAAAGTTCTCTATTGCTGTCTGTCTGCCTTTCATCTTTGTCTTTGTCTGTTTATCTTGAACATGTGAGTAGATCATCTTAAATCTACACACTGGAGTTTACATAAGCATTTAATATACTGTTAAACTCACTATTAGCGAGTTGTGTCCTTTACTTTGAAATCGTAGTTTCACTCTGAATCAAATGGAACACCAAATCGCTCTTACACAGTTATGTGGCTTTTCTAAACACTCCCAATCAGTGATTTCACAGCAAGAGTTCTGCCTCTGACAGACAATAGAAACACCTGCAGTGACACAGTGATTGGGCTGAGGCCAGGCAATTTCAAACCCATGCAGAGGCATTACATCATCCAAAACTGATTTCCATTTTTTTAAAAACCAAAAAGATAATCTACTGTTTACGATACGTTAAAAGAGTGTTGCATATTTATGTGTTTGTGAAAAGCTGCAGCAGATTATTTGAATAATCAGCTTTTGTACTTGTTACTTACATTTTTATACTTGCTCTTTCCTTTCTTGAGCATTTTTATCATACAGTGCTTTTTTATGCAATGTGTGTTTTGGTAAATGTCAAAGCAAATGGAAAAAG
This sequence comes from Oreochromis mossambicus, assembly GCA_922035795.1. Lineage (NCBI taxonomy): Eukaryota > Metazoa > Chordata > Actinopteri > Cichliformes > Cichlidae > Oreochromis > Oreochromis mossambicus. Next base: position 2,463 of record CAKLIZ010000669.1, read on the forward strand.
CTGTTTACAATTGTAGCCTAATTTATCTTAAAATGATATGCACACATATTTCAGTGTCATCCCTGTCTAATTAAGCTTTTATTTAACTGCTGAATCAAAATATATAGATTAGACAGGAGCTTTATCACTGATAATGCATTATGCATAAAATGTTCTTTCATTCAAGGTCACTGTGTTGATCATACAGACTACTTGGTAAAAAAAAATAAAAAATATTTTGGTATTTCCAAGAGAGAGGCTTGTGCTGTAGCAGTTCTACACTTTCATTAAAATCTGAATTTCTATGTGTGTAATTAATCCTGCATGGCTGCTTCACTGGCTTTTTTTTTTTTTTTCATTTTAATCCCTTTACTCTAATGTGAAAAAGATGTGAAATCTGACATTAAAATATTTATGAGTCACTTAGTTTCTTAATTTTGTAGAAAAGGAAGTTATGGGTATGTAACTTTTAATTTTCCCTATATGACTGTCATTAGGTTGATCGATCTCAAACCTCTAAAAGAAGCCAGTTAAACCGTAGCATGTGCAAAAGTTATTGGTTATCAAAGGATAAACACATAAATCTCCAGCGTGTGTGTGCTTATCTTCTTGTAACTCACACTTAAGGAATTCAATCATTAGGCAAATATTTTTTATTATTTTTAAGTATATATTTAAATTGGCATTGGTAAGTTACTGATATTTGTATTCTTTAATTTAACAAAACTCAATAACACTTTTATGTAGGATAATTCACACACTGTAGGTTAACTATTGTCCACCCAACAGGAGAAAAGAGGGCTTGTTGTGTGTGGATGTGTTTGTTGCATGAATACAAGAATGATCTAAGATCAAAGTGCTGGGTTAGAACTGGTTAGTGTCTGTGTGGGTTTGCAGGAAGTCTCCATCGTGACTAATGTGTCTCTGCCACTAATTAGAAGACCGAACATGCACGCACATACACACAGTCACAGCCTGTATATCCCTGCTCTTCATATGTAATTTCAGTGCTGTTCAGGTTTGCCAAACCCTTGAGAAAGTAACGGCTTTTTATATGAAAGTAAAGCTCCCACTGATATTACTTGTAAGCTAAGACTCGCTTGTTTGTTCTCTAAAGCAATAACAAGATGAGATTATGCCAGTGCCAGTAATTGGTCAATAACAGGTGGGCATTCTCATTAACCCCTTCACATCCTAAACAAGCTCTCTCTCTCCCTCTCTCTCTCTCTCGCCCGTCTACTCCTAAAGTTAGTTTTTTTTATTTTAATAAACAGATTTAAAAAAGCAAAATTACAGCTTATTTGTACTTTCTAATTAGCAAACGCAACCCTGAGGTGTAATCGTCTGTCTTTGCCAGTGTTATGTGTAAGTTAAGCTACTTTATGGTGTTGCCTCTTCTTCTTTTCCTTCCATTTTGTAAAGGGTTGGCTTTTCCCTGCGCGCGCACTCGCTGCCTTCTAATTAGCGCGCGCACTCAGAGGCAAAGGTGGAGGCTTGGCTCGTCGCCACGGAGCTGCTCAGAAGAAACTTGTGCGGTGGCAACTTTGACAAACACTGTTAAATGTCTGTCACATAGCTTAAATATTTTAAAGTATATGGTGGACGGGAACTCTCCCAATGTGTGACGAGGGTGAGGAAAGCGACAGCGGCGAGAGGGGGCACCTCTCCGAGTCTCCCTCCTCGCCTCTCTCTCTCAGACTTCCCCGAGGATCTCCCTCCTCTCCGCGGCCCCTAGACCTGTTCTCCTCCGCCTCTCCGCTGCTTGGGGACACCGACCCACCTTACCTCGCCTCTCCGGAGTGTCTTCACCCGTCTCCAGAGTACCAGGAAACCGGGGGTTCCACACACTTTACACCGCCAAAGTTCCCCCAGCGCACCGGGGACACCGGCTCGCCGTTTCTCTCGCGGCCGGGTATACACATAGATGCGGTCTACGACCAGTACGATGACCCGTTTCCCAAGTGGAGGGGACGTGGAGCGGCCAACGCTGAGCGCTTTCAGCACCGCGGACAGAGACTGCACCGGGCTCCGGAGCTCTCGGACTATGGGAACCACTACACTGTTGAGCACATAGACACCGAGTTCAACTCCGAAACCCGGCAAACGTGAGTCCTCCCCCTCACCTTATATAATTAACCCAGAAAATTAATTCGCGTGTCCTGTGATCACTGGCCTTGTGCATAGTCCGTGGACTTATTTCTAAACTATAACCACAAACCTTAATCCACCTGGAATGTCAACAAGTAGAGATCAGTTTTGAGAAACGTGGAGGCAGGCAGGATTTACACTAAACCAGGTGCACCTAGCTTGTGAGGCACAGACTGACACTACATAGACAGAAGACTAGCAGACCTTTCTAATAAATGCTTTGAGTAATGTTATTGGTGACATATCTGAACTTACTGTGCTTTTAACATCACATGCTGAGATGTGCTGTTATCTGAAGTATTAGTTCACTGTAAGTCAGTAAGTGGAATTTCTAAACCATATTCTTTCTCTTCCATCTCCACCTCTATTAAGCTGTGGAGTCATGTATGTGCAAAATGCATATGTGAGGAATTGAAGCCCTTACTACCTCCTTGTGTTCAGAGATCGTTAAATAGGAAACAGGGGCAAATTAAGGCATGTGACACAGAGCTGGAGCAGGCTGCAGAGATTGATTTCCACAATACAGTGTACAGAATTATGTTTAGCTGTTTCCTGTATAACTTCATATGTATTGAATTGTTTCAATAAAACAAAGGAACACAATTTTGGTGCATGCAGCCCACTGCATCAATTTAGAAAATGTCCAGAGAGGAAAAAGTGGGACATACGTGACAATACTTAAAGGATATTAATGTTACACTGCCAGCTTAGCTATGACTATCAGATATTGAGAATAACAGGCCTCAGAGTTTGGACTTTGATCTTCCCTGGTCTGGCTTTTTGATACCAGTGTTCAGCTTAACAGGCCTAACATGGAAGAAGCTCTCACTGATGGCTCACTAGGTGAAATGTTGGACACCTGTGTGCTCAGGTTTTGTGTGAAAGAGCTGGTTAGAGAGGCTGGACATGTCTGTTTCTCATTACCATTAAATTATGTTGAGTAACTGGACTTTGATCTTTAAAAAAAATGGCAATTTACTGTTTGAATTCTGTGTGTGGTTGACAAAAGCAGAGACAGAGAGCCAAGAGTGTAACTTTTCTCAGATGTGTGTGTGTGTATGTGTGTGTGTCTGTGTCTGTGTCTGTGTGTGTTTGTCCAATGATAAAACACTAACTCATTAGTCATTTCTATAAAATTTGATTTCAAACCTGATTAATCTTTTCTTTCCTTCCTTCTCCCTAGTTCACCGGTAAATGACCTAACCTAATTGATTGCCTGCACAGATTATAAATGACTTAGTGCCTCAACCCTGGAAAGTTCAAGTATGACAAAGAGTACACGTAAAAACTAATCATGCAATTTACCTGGCTGAAAAGCTCGTAGTGACAGTTATCTTATTGTATTTTCATTCTGTGCTAAAGCTTCATTGTACATTTCCAAAACATTTTTTGCTGCTTTGTGAGGAAAAAGCATAAAAACGCTTTACATTTGACACCTGTGAGTGGTTTTGCATATTTACTCTAGAAAGCATTTATATTACTACCCGTCCAACCATGTATTTGATTTTTTTTTTTTAAATTTATGTTCTAGCTATTCACTTTGAGCTTGGCTTCTTGGCTTAGTTTTCCAATAATGCTTGTATAATATACATTTTTTAGCCACATATGATCTTTTTCTTTAAAAATCTGGTCTGTCCACCTGTGCATCACACAGGTTGCACTTTTACAATCCAGTGAGCTAGACTCAAGCCAATTAAGTGTCTGAGACCTCAAAGAACTGTAGTTTGAGAAGTTTTTTGAACAAGCACCACTGCTGTGTTAGAGATACTTGCGGCAATGGTGCAAGATTGCTTTTTTCTCTTTTTCTGTCAGTTTTGTTGCTAGTACAAGATGGAGCTGCATGATTGGACAGCCGCTCTCAGGGATCTGCAGGAGGCTCATACTGGGATCCACCAGAAAATTGGGCAGACTCAGTAACAGCTGCAGTTTCAGGATTAAAAAAACAGTACTTACATTACTATAATGAATAGTCTGATCACATTAAATTAAAATAAAATAGGTGCCATCACCACTGTTCAAAGCATGAATCAAGATCCGTTTCTACCCACTGAATCTAAACTTCTCGATTTTGAAGCCCCGTCCACTTTACAAAATGCAGTGTATACTTAGTATGAAACTGAGGCGGGTAGATTTAATAAAATAGTTTGAAATGACATTAAAGTACTCCAGTGTAAAGCAAGTCATAGATCTATAAAATGCTTCTTAACCAAAGTTATTGGGTAAATATTGTACTCTCCAAGAGGACAATTGTAGTCAGATGTTGTTTGCTTTAAAAAGTAATTTTTCTTCCCTTCTTCTTCTTTTGTTAAATGCAGTAAGTCCTTTTTGTCTTTCTTTAGAATTACCACTCTATGACATAGGAATTTAGTCTCAGACTCTAGTTATATAAGCCAAAACACACATATATACACCTGCCATGTTTTGGTAATTTCTCTTCTTGTTCTGTACCTACCATGTAGACATGGCTTCTCTCTGCCTGTTTATCTCAATTGTGTCTGCCTCTTCTTGTCTGTGTGACTCTCGTTCCGCATTAAAATGATGACGGTAAATTTTATTTCAGATCCGAATCACAAACAGCCAAAGATGGATGGAGAGGGAGCTAGAGAGGGACAGAAAATGGCGATTCATTACCTGACTATAAGGTTATCTAAATGGGCTGGCAGCCAGCCTCTTTCTTCATTTATGAGAAATCCTCCCAATGTTTACAAATATCTCTGTAAGAATATCCCCCTCTTAGGCACATTAGGCACAACTTACAGCGTAAAGCATTGAATCAACAAAACACACTATGACCAATAGGAAAAGATACTTTTGTGCTGGAGTTAATAGTACTTTCTTTAGAGCTACTGTATAATGTTAGCTTACATTACATTCTATAGTTAATGTAGGTTTTGTTCATATTGTGGTGCCCTAATGTGTAATGTGTGTCATGTTTCTGTATGGGGGGGATTTTGCTTACTCCCACTGATTGGCAGCCAAGGACATGCACAACTGATTGTGTCAATCGAAAATTTGAAAAAATAAGGACCTTGCCTTTAATCACATTTGACACTCTCTCTCTCCCTCGCTCTCTCTCTCTCTCTCTCTCTCTCTCTCCCCCCCTGTTAAACCCATACACACACTCACGTGTACACACAAGATTTGTCCTGGTGAGCTCTCTTCATCTTCTCAGTTCCACATCCTTTGACACCCCTGGGGAATATTTCTACCTTGAACAAGTTTCCATTTTCACCATTTCCTTCAATGTCCTGCATTCTGTCCCTGCACGAGCACACACACACACACACACACACACACACACACACACGCACGCACGCGCGCACACACACAATTACAAATAACTCAAATTCAAAATAACCTCACATGGTATTTTTATTACTTTTTTTTTCATTTTGCTGGCAGGTCTTAATGTGAATCTGGACCCCTAGTCATTTATAAGGTCACTGTATCATTTACAGCCATTTAACTCATAATAGCAGCATTATATTGAAAATCTTTTGACAGTCTTGTACCTGGATAATACTACCCAATTATGGCTTTAAAAACGGTACCTCACCTCTGCTATCTCTCTCTCTCTGGGGAGTTTCAAGGTTTTTTCATTATCTGGGTTTCACCGACTGTCCAATCATACAGCAGACACAGATGCTACGGTGGATTTAATTGCAGTGGGTGGAGTACAATAGTGCTGATTTGGACAATTTGTAACAAAGTAGTTGAAGCACAATAGTCCTGATGAAAACTGTTTTACACTAATAGACATGATTAAAAGCAGTTCTATGCAATCTACTGGCACTGTGTTACTTCGGATGGTTGGACAAAGGCAGAAAAAGACACTGTAAAGAGCAGGACGTGCATTTTTAAATCTGTATCCATGCAAATTTCCAAGTGATGAACTCATATTCACCACTGTTCAAATGGTCACTTTGGATGACACAGTACAAGTTTGTCATTCTAGAGCTAGTTAAGCTGACAGCTTCATCTCTGCTTTGGCAGTCACAGCTGTTGACCTGCCCAACAAAGAGATTTGACCCATTATAGTGGTGTATTGATCTGTCTGGGGGCAGATAAATCACTAGCATCTTGGTGGTGCTTTCTGTACAGTCACTGGAGAAGTCTGTGTTAAGCACAGCTGTTTGTGGCAGACTAGCTGTCCATGGAGGACTTGGTATGATACACCGTTGATGCACATTGATGTTAGCTTTTTTTCTGCTTGTCTTCAACATTTCCTTTCTTCCTCTGTATTTTTCAGTCACTTACTCTTCATCACTTTGTTGCTTCTTTCTCTGGCTCTTGAATTCCTTTGTTGTGCTCTACTTACATTGCCATCTCAATAATTCTTGTGTTTTTCAATGATGTAGTGTGTTTAACGGCCTTTACTGTCTCCAGGGTGGAAGCCATGCATCGCCGCCACACGACGTTGAGGGAGAAGGGGCGTCGCCAGGCAGTGCGGGGCCCAGCCTATATGTTCAATGAGCGTGGCTCGCCCCTCACTGCAGAGGAGGAGCGTTTTCTGGATGCTGCTGAATACGGAAACATTCCTGTGGTCCGCAAGATGCTGGAAGAGTCCAAAACCCTTAACTTTAATTGTGTGGACTACATGGGCCAGAATGCTTTGCAGCTCGCAGTGGGTAACGAACACCTAGAAGTGACCGAGCTGCTGCTAAAGAAGGATGGTTTGGCTAGGATTGGTGATGGCCTCCTTTTGGCCATCTCAAAAGGTTATGTTAGAATCGTTGAAGCCATTCTTGCCCATCCTGCTTTTGGTGGAGGTCTGCGACTGGCTTTGAGCACTTTGGAGCAAGAGATGCGGGATGATGACTTTTACGCCTACGACGAAGACGGAACACGCTTCTCGCATGACATCACACCCATCGTCCTGGCTGCTCACTGCCAGGAATACGAGATTGTCCACATCCTCCTGACAAAGGGAGCTCGCATTGAAAGGCCCCATGACTATTTCTGTAAATGTTCAGAATGTGTGGAGAAACAGAAGAAAGACTCCTTCAGCCACTCACGCTCCAGGATGAATGCATATAAGGCCCTGGCCAGCGCAGCTTACCTGTCGCTCAGCAGTGAAGACCCTGTGCTCACCGCCCTCGAGCTCAGCAACGAACTGGCAAGACTGGCCAACATTGAGACAGAATTTAAGGTGAGATGTCCTATTGGCTTTTCTTCATTCTTCTCTTTATTCATATTTTACTAGTTTAAAAATAAAGATTTGTTTTGTAGAGATACAGATGTCATACTGCAAATGTACACTAGTGTCTATAAGTTCAACCCCCAGCTATGAACCTTATTTTACCCGCTGCTTAAATTTGAAAAATGCTAAAAAGCACATAAGTGGGTGGCAGGAAAGGGCTGAGGAGGAGGAACAGATGTGTGAGCCGGGATGTGTTCAGTGATCCTCAGGCCAGAGAAGAAAAGTGACACAGAATCACAAGGGATCTCAAAGGGCTCTTTTGAAATGAGCGACTGCTCCCCTCCAGAATCCAAAAACTGACATTAGTGCAGTGGAGCACCATGGTGATTCCATGCCATATCAGCTTGAGCAGTTGGCACCAGCCCCAGTAATGTTCCTCTCTCACTCTGTCTTTCTCTTGGTATCAAGGGATTGTCCTGCCATCTGCAGCTGTCAAGCCATATAAGGAATTAAAGGGAAAGAATGTAATCCAGTGTTTCTCCTAAAGTGCAACTACAAAAGCAAGAGTCAGAAGCACTGCACCAAAACTCTATTAATTAATTAAAGTAGATGGTGGTTTAAAACTTAACTGCTTTATGGGGCCAAGGGAGAGTGGCCACCATTTAGTCATGAAACTTGGTTTTGCAAGCTTTAGCATACTTTAAATACTAAATAAGTATTTTAGATATTTTCAACTCATTAACTGCCAGTGTTTAAAGATGAGCTAGAAATGTCAACATTAACCTATTCATGTATCTGTTTTATCACAGAACACAGCAGTTATTTCACAGCTCAGGTTTGTTTAAGCATCCACTACCTCTTTAATCACCTCGAATATGCCCTCCAGAAGTCGATTCAGTAGCATTTATCAACTCTAAATCAAGTGTGAGATAAGTTGACAGTTTTAAATAGTTTAGAAAATATACCTATATTTTCATTCTACTGAAAGTTTGTAAGCTCTTCATAATAAAATTTATAAACCCTGTCCTGAATTGTTTTTCTAGTTTTGCTCCAAGGGGAAGCTCCTTGTTGAATGCATCTGCATCAGTGCAGATGCTTTAGTAAAAACAACACATTGAACATTATTTTCAGGGATCTATCTTTTCCTGAGCCTGGTATTTTGATTGACTAAAGCTAAAGCTATGTAGATCAGGAATATGCTGCTTTAAGAAAATATATGCATCTGACTCTTCCCCGCATTCCTACCAGTGATCACATCTTGAATGTATTTCCCTGGGCGCTGTAGATTTTTATTACCCTTCTGAACTACCTGTTAGTATTTCAATGTGCCCTCAAGTTGTTGGGAGAGTTTAAAATGAAGCATTTTGCATTGTGAGGTAAAAATTCCCATCTGTGCTGCAGTCACCAAAACAGACCTTGCTTCCATGATAATGAAACTAATGTAAAAATACTGACATGAATGTACGATAGTATTTATGTCGCTGTCTTGGTGAGGAATAATTTTAATTTCAAAAGCTTGTAAATATCATATCTTCGAAGGGATATTTGAGGTTTAAAGATTGGAAGTTAGGATCAGGGTTGGAGGTGAGTGGCCTCTAAATGGATTATTTTGCTTGTGTAATATTTAATATTATTTCTTGAAAATGTAAAGCCCATATCATTAATGTACTCCAACCCTGAACCTTTCTAAACATTACATGATGGAGATGCATGTGGAAACATCAATGTCTGACGCAGTTGGACTGGACAATAAACACCCTTTAAGTCCCTAGGTCAAAGTCCAAACTGAGAATAGAGCAGCTCGTGCTCCTCCTGTGTACACTACACTACACTACACTGGCAGCTCTCTCATCTAAATCAAAAAGAGTATTTCCACAAGTGAGAACATATGTAAAGAGGACTATTATCTTCTGTGTTAAATGTGAGAAAGGAGAACCTCAGACAGTATGCCTAACTGATGTTCCCTTGTTTTCTGTAGCTTGTGTGAAAATGTTTTTTTCATCCATTTTTAAACCAAAAAATCGAACCTGAATTTGTTTGCTGGCATCTCTGTCAAGGCAGGCTCATTGGTTTGTGCTCACTTTACACTATGTGGTCAGATGGGCATGCTTTGGGCAGCAGCTTGAGGTAGAGAGGAAGCTGATTTCCCCCTACTGCGCCAGCTTGTGTACAAGTCCCAAATCAGTTAGCGTTGGATATAATGGGTAAGGCATTCACTGGAAAACCAGAGACACTCGTCCATTAGACTCGAACATTATGTATACATTTATACTTGATAATTAAATAAAATTTCGAACGATTTGCTTGTTTTTCCAAGTCAGATTCACTTATAAGTGAAAAATTGTCTTCAAAGAAAAGCTGTGAGAACTGTTTTCGCTGTGATATTGGATCTGTCTTGTCTGTAAGCTTGCTTAGACCTGTGCAAAGGAGCTAGAGGGTATGCAAGTTTCAGTCGCCTGTCTTTCTTCAGAGACTGACTGCACGAGTGGCTTGTGCAAGCTATTAGTAATGGCCTATGGGTACATCTTAAAGAAATTCTAGCAGTACTGTGAATAAGTGCATGTAAAATGTGCACTGGTGTGATTACCATTAGATGGTACTGAAGCATCTGGTGAACTAGAAAATGGGATGCTTTTGTGCACCCATGTAGTGCTTCATTCTCTTACCCTCAACACTCTTGTTAATAACTGTCATTATTTCTCTCGTCCTTCCGCTTTCTACCCCCCATTTGTGTCTGATATTCAGCCTTTCTGCTTGTCAGTCTGTTCTGTCTCCAGACAAGTTAATGAGAAGGGCTCACCTGAGGGACCACAGTTGTGTTGGAGCTCATCTGTCTCATTACCATCTCATTATCACCCCTCTGTCTTTTTTCTCTTTATTTGTTTTCTTGTCCCTTCTCGCGTCATCTTCTCATTAATTTAAAATATCAAATAATGTTATATGCCAATAGCCCTAAGTCAGCTATGTGTTTTTATGGAGCGTTCAAATGTGGGCGGGAAAAGTTGGGGCATTTTGTTGCTAACACAAAATGTTACATATGAACTTTTCTATGCTATTAAGTGTACTTTTATGACTTCAGAGGTGTATTTATCTATTCATACAAATCTCAGTTAGTATGCCCAGTCCTCACAATCCTGAACAACTCTTTTCTCTGTATTTATATAAGATAACTTGGGCCAATGAATCAAAATGGCATTTCACCATTTCCTTGGTGAATTAATTTAGAATTTATGCCATAAGTTTTTATTTCTTTCATCTCACTCTAAAGCTAGTATCCTGAAAGGAGCTGAATAATCTAATCAGCCATCTTGAAGTGCTGTACAAGTATACATAATGCGTTTTTGAGATTAAGGCAATGACCACGTTAGTGCTTTTGTGAGCCTCTATGACATATGGGAATCTCTAACATCTTTATAAGCATACGTCTGTGGATTTATCCATGTGTATTTTCAGAGAAGCATAATTGAAAGGTACATGTTTTTCCAAGACTTAGAAATAAGCTGCCAATCAGCAGCCTATTTATTCAAGAAGCCTCTAAATTCACATTATTCAAATCATCAGACCCTATTTTCCTTATTGTTTGTTTTCTCTGTGTGTCTGTTTTCTTTGCAATTGTTTTACTTAAACAATATTCAGCAGCTATTATTAACAGCATTTTCATTGGCTGACGTTTTTTTTTCTGCTCACGTAAAAGAATAAAATACATTCGGTCACCACCACAAACTGAGTTAAAGATAAAGCTGAAGTCAAGTGTCCCCCCCCGCCTCTCTCTGCATTAGGTGTTAGGTTCAGGTATCACTTCTCCTAAAGAATAACAATTGCCTGGCTTTACAGCAACTGTCAGTGCTGTATATTGTCATTATCATTCTATTCGCCCACTACATAAGTGACAAACTGAAATTAAACTGTTTGACAGATTAAAATAAAAGCTTTTTGCTTTTATTTGACATATTGATGGTATGTACTAGCTAGCCCCCTGACTGTACACATACATTTTGAATGTAGTGTAAGACACAAGTTCATTTGTTTAAATCAAACTGGATGTTCAATGTGGGTTAGGTTAAAACTTCTCATCTACTGGAGAAGATGCACAACATGTCTCCATGCAGAAGCAATAGTGGCACCGCATATTGAATTGTTATGTGGGGACCGCTAAGGATCCATCAGAACTGTTATACAAACCAAATATTTATATTCGAACCTTACTCCACAAGAAACCCATCAGTTTGTCATCTGAGCCTCTGTAGACACACATAGAAAAGCTCCAAAGACCTTTTAGAAAGTAAGTGAGGAGTAAGAGAGGATACAATCAGGCAGTGGAAAGTGTCAGTTAACTTTTATTTGAAATATAATTTTGCGTGTTTTTTTAAAAATAATAAAATATTGAGCAAAACTGAGACAAAAGACACCAAGAAGGAGAGTGCCTCCATCTTACATTACCTCCCCTGTCCTCTCTCTCTCTCTTCACGTACCCCTCAGTTCACTCATCTGTAACCGTTCTCACTTGGTTTCACACCGCTCTGTCTCCAATTTCAATCTCACAACACTGTCCTCAGTCTCAGTTGTCAAGGTAAAAACCCACATAACCGTGATTGGATTTTCATGCATGCATACTATCTGTGTGTGTGCATTTTTGATGTCTGTTTAGCAATAAAAATACCACTGTTTAAGAAAATATTTTTGTACTTCTTATAGCCTGAAGTCCTGTCTTTGAATAGGCTTGAGATCGTAATTGATTTCTTTCATCTAGCAGCCTGAAAGAGGAAAAAAACACCTTTATTTCTTGTTGCCAAAGGGTTGGCTTCTTTTTTTTTTTTTTTAAATAATAAATGTAAGCAACATGGACCAAATTTGAAAATGTATTGATATTTTGGAACTGAATGGGGTTTAAGAATGTGAACACACAGATTCTATGGAAGGAAGGTCACAGTTTTATATTCAAGACTGGCACTGTCCAAGTTGTGCTAAAAAGACCAAACTGTGGAGGAATATAAATGATGTTCTTGATAAGTATGTATATTAATATAAGGCACAGACATACACATAAGTACTTTGTGCTACCTGCTTAAAAAGATGCACTAAAAGAAAGTTGAGAAAGTGGAGATGATAATTTCCTGCTGTGTTTAATGCTAATTATTTTACTGAAAAGAACAATGTAAAAGCTTTTGCCTCAACACGGTGTAATAGTTTGCTTGAGCAGAGCACAAACATGGCGGTGAATGCATAATGATAATCATTCCTCAGGGACTCTAAATCTGCCAGAAGCTCCAGCCTGCTGACTGCTTCCTGTTCAACCAACTGTTGCTAAACAGAATCAAGCAAAAGTGGTTGATAGAAAGAAAGCTAAGAATGCACAGTGAGAGCCACGGGGTGAGAGATTGAAACTTGAACTTTTATTGAAAGAATCAATTGTGCTCATTTTAACGAAGCTTTTAATAAATTGTTTCAGTTTGTAATAAACTGCGACTGAAAGTTAAAAAAAAAATAAAACTAGCTACTTCAGAGTATTCATTTAGTGTAATTACACAGTTATTAGGGTTTAACAGCTTTAGGAAATTCATGAACGTTTCAGCTTTATCTGAGCTGAGTTCATAATTTTTGAAGTGACTTTTGAAAACACTGAAAAAAGACATCCACAACTGCTATGTAAGAAAGTACAGTAATAACTTTTCTATCATTGTGCCATATCTAGAGCATTCTTTTGCTGCTTCCCAGCTGGGGTAACACAGTATGTTCACTGAAAGAACAGATTAAAGGAGTGGATTGGCCTACTTTATCCTCATTTATGCTCTTCTTCTGTTCTGTTTTTAACTTTTTAGTCTTATCTGAAATAAAATTTAAATATTGTGGATTTATGTAGAAGAATTCTGTTTTTTTTGGCAGAATTGTGTGCAAGTAAAATCAGATGCGTGGGAAGATACTGATTGAGCATTTAAAAAAATTATACTGCAAAAGGAAACATCTAGATGCCTTCATTCAGTTGTTTGAGGACCATTTCTGTTAATGTATGTACTGCAATTAAATTCAAAATTTTATATATATATATAAAAAAATTCCGCTCTCGCCCGTGCGGGCGGTCTATTCTTCAAGCTCGGGTCCTCTACCAGAGGCCTGGGAGCTTGAGTGTCCTGCGCAGTATCTTAGCTGTTCCCAGGACTGTGCTCTTCTGATCTCCGATGTTGTTCCTGGGATCTGCTGGAGCCACTCGTCTAGCTTGGGAGTCACTGCACCTAGTGCTCCGATTACCACTGGGACCACTGTTACCTTCACCCTCCACATGTTCTCGAGCTATTCTCTGAGCCCTTCATATTTCTCGAGCTTCTCGTATTCCTTCTTCCTGATGTTGCTGTCATTCGGAACTGCTACATCTATCACTACGGCCGTTTTCTTCTGTTTGTCTACCACCACTATGTCCGGTTAGTTAGCCACAACCATTTTGTCCGTCTGTATCTGGAAGTCCCACAGGATCTTAGCTTTTTTATTCATACAAAACAAACTGAAGATTTTTGAATCTTTTATAATTGTATCTATTAGTCTATTATACCAGCAAATGTTTTATGTTTTTTTGTTTTTCTGTGTGAAAAGGTAGAAAAAGCCAGTTCAAGCCAAAAGACACAATGCTAACAAGCCATTGTTAAACATCGTAAAAGATTTCTAACTACCTGAGAGAACACAAAAAGAGGCGGTGATTATTATGTAGGGACAGGGATGATTCTCAGGCTTTGAAGAATTGTACATTTTCTGCATCCATTGGTAACACATATGTGAAAATTAAAATAAAATATTTATTTCTTTCTTCCCTTCTGAAATATATTCACATCATCCACTCTCATGCAGAATGACTACCGTAAGCTGTCCATGCAGTGTAAAGACTTTGTGGTGGGTGTGTTGGACCTTTGTCGGGACACAGAGGAAGTTGAGGCGATTTTGAATGGCGACGTGGATCAGTGCCCGCCGAGTCCCTACAACCGTCCCTGCCTCAGCCGTGTCAAACTGGCTATCAAGTATGAAGTCAAGAAGGTAAGACAAAAACCGATTAGCCAGTAAAAAATTGCATTAATTTGCAACATGTCTGTGAAGGTTCTCAGTCATCCAGAAGCTTCTCGGATGAGAGGTGAAACGTCTTCAAGCAACTTAAAGAAGTCCAGACGCTTTTCTTTGCAAACTCCTTTGATTAATTTGCAACATTAAAACTTAGTGTAAAAATTATTTAAAGAATTAGTAATGTAGTATGTAATGCCTTTTTTGTGGGATTAAATTATTTTTGCAGGAACTTTGAAAACATTTTCTGTAAGTAATAACTAAACAAAATGTCAACATAATACAAAAGACTGCGAGAAAAAACAAATTGTAATTGTTTGTCTCAGCAGCTTTATAGGTTTCTAAAGGTGAAAAGGCTTGTCACACAGTGTGTTTGACTTTGACACCTAATACTGGTGTTCATGTACTATGTCAACTTCTTTTTCTTTAACCTTTTCGAAAGGGCAGTACATCTGAGATATCATTGGAGTTCATTTTTGGGTCTTTACAGTTCCAAAGATCCATACCCAACCCCCAAAACACATGGGACCACACAAGAAAACATGACCAATAATCCTCTCGTCATCTCAACTTTAAGGTCCATTTGTTGTTTGGAAGGAGACAGTTTTGTTGTATAATAACTTTGACTGCTTTGTAACTTTGACCTTTTGGACCTGTACATTTCCATTAAGGTTATTACACACACACAGGAATTCGCGTATTATCAGCCCTGCCCATGTCTTTTCGCATCGACTTGGGTATTGCAAAAGAAAATTTCAAAGCGACCTGGGACCAGAAGTAAAAAAAAATGGAATGAGACTCGCCACATACTTTTTAGGTGTTGTGTTAACATGGACACATTAATATAAGTGCAGATTTGTCAATTCGGCTAAATGGAATTTTATTTATATAGTTCCAAATCACAGCAACAGTCGCCTCAAAGCACTTTATATTTTAAGTTGCAGATTAAAGAAATAGTCAGACAACTATTGTCTGAGCAAGCACTAGGAACTACAAGTAAGCCAGCAGTCTTAGAGCGAAGTGCCCTGTTGGCGTGATATGGTGTTATGAGGGGCCTGAACATTTATAACCTTGAATGAGGTGCAGGATTTTAAATTCAATTCTGGATTTAACAGGGAGCCAGTGAATAGAAGCCAATAAGGGAGAAATCTGCTTTCTCTTTCTAGTTCCTGTCAGTACTCTCAAAGCAGCAATTTGGATAAATTGAAATTCAGAGAGGTTTTAGAACAGCCGATAAAAATGAATTAGAATAGTCCAGAAATAATAAATGGATGAACTAGCTTTTCAGTACCACTCTAAGACAGGATGTTTCCAATTTTAGAAATATTTGTACAAATGCAAGAAAGCAGTCCTGCATATTTGTTTAATATTGACATTTAAGAACAAATCCTGGTGAAAAGATTGATTTCAAGATTCTTCTTTCTGTTACTTGACACCAAGAGTATCTAGTTATACACCACATTTCTAAGATTTTTAGGGCCAAGTACAATAACCTCAGTTTTGTCTGAATTTAGAAGCAGAAACTTCAGAGGTCATCAAGGTTTTCATGTCTTTAAGACATTGCTAACTAACTGGTGTGTGGCATCATATATAGATAAAGCTGGGTATCATCTGCATAGCATAAAAATGTATACTATGCCTTCTAATGATACTGCCTAAGGGACGTATGAGTAATGTAAACAGAATTAGTCCTAGCAGGGAACCATTGGAAATCCATAATAAACGTTAGTTTGTGTAGTTGTGTAAAGAAGACTCCTTATTTACATGAACAAAGTGGAGTCTATTAGACCGATATGATTCAAACCAATGCAGCACACTAACTTTAATTCCTATGGCATGGATAGAAATACATTATTTATTGCAGTTTAACATGTAACCAGACTTGTTTCTAACTAAGCTAGTGTCTCTGATCTGTTTGTGCAGTATATTTCCAGTACAGTATGCTTGAGTGTTGTTGTGAATGTGGACTCACAGGACCCTTTTGTAAACAACTCACTGGCCTGTGTGTAAAAGTTAATCCCTGCTGTGCAGAGGTGCTCAGGAAAATGTCAAACCAAATCCCTTTTCCCCATTTGGCCCTGCCATTCTCTCTCACTCACATGTGTTCCTGTCTGATCCTAATGTGTCTCATGTTTTCTTTAATCAGGTAATTCCCTGGTGTAGTTGTGCATGCGTACAGGTGTATTTGTATGTGTGTGTGTGGGTGTGTGTGTCTGCAAGCACGTGTGTTTTGGGCATTAAACAGGCTGCTTTTTTTGTATCCTGTACAAGAGAGCATGACCAATACCAGGCAGCTAATTACACCAGGCAAGAGGAGAGGGAGGGAGTGATTGCCATGGAAACCAGGTGGAGCGTGACTGCATGTAGTGCATGTAGATGGACACAGGCAGATTTCATGTCACGGGTCATTGGTTTGATGGACTGATCAGTGGTAAGCTATAGTAACTGGATGGGTGGTGGTGTATGTATTACTGTTTGAGGCTTTTCACCCATATGCAAATTGTATGTGTTTGTTTCGATCGGTGGCGGAAGCAGAAAATGTCAATTGTCAGCTCAGATAAATGCTCCTCGAATGTGACGATCAAGGGTAACTGGTGAAGTGATGGATAGGCATTGATTGACTGGGTGAACCCAATAAAGTGAACAGAAATCGAGGGAGAGCATGCATGACCAAAAGTGAGGTGTTGCTGAAATCTTAGACGTGAATACAAAAAACAATACACAAACACAGCGTTTGATTGTTCCACTAGCTGACTGCTGACTGAACATTGATTGCTTGGTTGTCCACATCCTTCCTCCAGCTGGAAGAAAAACATCCATCCTCTCCTTCGTCGTAAGACCTTTGCTGGCTTTCATTTATCACTTCCTTACTTAGAATAAACTCTGTAATTAATGTGAAAATGCACCACTTCTTATTGCCTTCTTTCTTTTGCACTTTGTATATTAAATTGATTTTCCATCCCGCTTGTTGCCATTTTTCTTTTTAAATGAATTCAAGTGAAAAACCATAAATACAAATGTATTAAAGGTTGCCACTTGAGTTCATTTGGGTAGTAATATATTTAGATTTTTATGAATACAAAATACTCAAGTACTATAAATAGATATTCAGAATGGACACTAAGCTACTTGAGATACTTGGAAAAGTAAATTAGCACCAGATGCCCTTTCGCGAATACATAATATTTAATCATATCAATTTTACCCTCTTGGCATTTGTTAATTCAGTTGCATTGAAGTACCATGTATAGTATGCATACTTTTCATAATTAAAAACAGTAATTCCCCATAAAGGAAGTGCAGACCACTGCACCCGCTGAGGGGATTTTCCTGTTTGCTGTTTATGTTTCCCTGTGGGTTATAACCCAGACGTTTTTGATTAACATAATGGGACACTTGAAAAATGTTCTCCCTGATACCACCAGCATTTAGCCTTCTCTAAAACACTTTTTGGATTTGAGACATTTGATATTTATTGTGTCCTCTTTAATTTTGTAACCTGTCTCTTTACTTTGTTTTTTACTTCTTTGTCTTTCCCACCTTCTCATTGGCTGTCCAGGCTTAAATATTTCCATCTCCCTCTGTGCATATAAAGTCCTGTCTTTCCATCTATCTTTGTTAATTCAATGTGCTAACCACCACCTGTTCCTATTTCTTTGCTGTCTTGTTTTGCATTTTCTTTCATTTACCTGTCAGTTCATGTTATATCCTGTGATATACCTTCTTGTTAAATTAAACTTTGTCTGCATCCATTTTGACCTGCATTTAGATCAATTCTAGAACTTTAATAACAAATTAAAGGCTTAAAAACCATGAAAGCACAAAAGCTGGAATGCTGGGAGAATGAAATGTGTATAGCTTAACTAGAGCATTGACTGCAGCACTGAACAGTTTTGCTGATACAGTTCCATCAGATTCTGTGTGGACTGAACTATTTGAAAGCGCATGATAATAAACTTGAATCTTGGACCTTCAAGCTATACTTAATAACACAATTTCTTTTGGATAATTTGGGATTGGATAATTCACTGGAGTTGTGAAAAGGTCAAAAATATGGCTCTGCTTTCCACAGCTGTGTCCACAGAGAGACACTGATCACAAAGATGACAAGGAGAATTTTAGATGAAGCTTGAGAGGAATACATTTTTGTCGTCCACAGTAGTCATGGCTGTTTAACATATTATCCACGTGAGATAGAAAATGACCACCCTGCACACTGCATACTGAAATCTGCCGGTTTTCATATTTTAAGGTGCTCTATTGATGTTTTAAACCAGGCGAGGAAGTCAGGACATTTATTGTGGACTGTTAGATCAATACTGTGGCTTTAAGTTGCTTTTTGAGTTGACATATTTGGTGACATTTTCAACTATGTGAGGAACTCAAACTGTTCTTCCAAGGAAAAGCAGCGACTATATTTTATGTCCACAGTAAGACGGAAGCCACACTATGGAAGAGACCGTGGGAGGCTTCAGAGCAGCTCTGAGTTCTTTGAAAATAGGTGTGAATTTCTCAGCAAAGAGGAGGGTTAGATCCTGAAGTCCCTGACAGATGTCATCTGAGAAACCTGCAAACCCTGAGGGGCCAACTCCAGGAGGACTTCTCTGTGCTCAGTGTGCAACCTGGCTTCATACAGAATCAATTTCCCCACCGTAATGGGCAGGTTTCCATTGTATGCAGCAGGACAGCCAGGTGGAATTGTCTTGTGGTTCTGCTTTGAAATTGATCTTTGTAACGTAAAACATACTGATCTGTCGTCAAGGCATTAATGTCTCTGTTGCCTTTTACTACCACTGGATTTTCAGCATTTGTCACTTTAAAGACAAAGTATATGAATAATCGAAATGTTGGGCCTGATCTCGCTGATGTCCATTCTGTAATATAACACAAACCCTGTAAGTGTTCAGCGTACTGAGATACACTCTCTACAGGTGGTCTCTCAGAGACTAGAATAAATCTTGTGTCAAAGGTAATTTTTGGACTTTGGACTTTAATTGCCTTGTTTTATGGTTTTAAATGTTATATATGTGTTATACAGCAATTAGCCCAGCTGTAAATAGTGTATACAAATGCATGTGTCAAAAGTGCTGATTCAAATGATGTTCTCAGTTTGTTTGTTTTTTGTTCTTTTTGTGGTTGATATCAGCTTACATGTTGTAAAAATCTATACACACAAACATATTTTATCCTGCCTTTGCCACAATTCAGTTTTTGTGATTATTTCTTATCTAATTGTTGCTTATCATTCATATGCTAGTGAATGGGTTATTAGTTTGGACTCTGTCATAAAGGAAACTTCTGTCACCAAGGTGTCATATATTTTGAAAAAACAACCAAACATACCATGATTGACTTGGTGACTGAACGTTAAGCACACAGAACACATGGGCTACAGCGACTTCTTTCGACTTTCAGCTTTCTATTTATCATTATATCCTTTCTTTCACTAAGATAATAAGGATTAAAAACTCTTTGAAAGACACATAATTGCCATCAATTCGTGATATTGAGGCAAAAAAAAACATTTCATGTCTTACAATGTTCCCACTTTCTTTTTTTCAAGACCCATTGCTTGAAACCATCTTTTTATACCATCCATTAAAAATGTAACGTACCAAGAACACACACTGGCACAGGAAATTCATTAAAAGCTTGAAAGACGTTCACACAGGAATGCTTTGCTGCTGCTTTCTTGGGACTTTAACCGTCTGCTTTTTCAGATATTTACAAACACTTTGTTCACTCTTAGATATCCCTTTTTCCCAATGCATCTAAATTTCCACTTTAACCAAAGGATCAGCGTTGGCCTCTTGTGTGTGCCTGGGTAGCATATTTTTTATATTTGAAATTGCATTTTTAGTTATACTCATCTTCTTTGTGTGCTAATAAAACAAACAAAACAAAACCCACATTTTATAAAATACATACAACACATCATTGATGTATCCTGCAGTCACTGAATGTTTAACGACTTTCAACATCCGACAACCTGTCCCAGGTGTGGTGAGTCAGGCCTTGGCTGAAATTATGTCCTGCAACTGTATACCTTTGTTATTATTACAGATGCACATTTTGGATGAGAGGATTTTCATGAGTGGGACTTATAACTAGATAACTAGAGCTACTGAGATTACAAGGGGTCCGTCACAGTAGAGAAAGTTGGAGAAAAACATTCAAGGTTTGTTTCTGGTTTAAATTAAAGACGACCTGCCTTAATGTAAAACTTCTATGTCACTGTATTCAGCCTCTCAGTAACAAAAATACTGTAGTATTTTCTATGCATATTCTTCAATAAAAAAGCGTAACCATGTAAGCAGCTTATTGTCATATGAAGCTAGTGTGAGTTGTTCCTTAAAAGTCCTGGCATTACTAGCTGTTTGCTTTTAGCACCACTCGCCCTTTCCTGTTTGTCTTTCTCATCCTTTATCCTTGCCCTGTACCCAAACTGTCTCATCTTCCTTCGTTCTCCACTGATTTAAGTTTCTTGTTTATTTTCTTCTGTTTCAGTTTGTTGCTCATCCGAACTGCCAGCAGCAACTGCTGACTATCTGGTATGAGAACCTGCCTGGCCTGAGGCAGCAGTCCATTGGTGTGAAGTGCTGGACAGTGCTGGGAGTAACTGTAGGCCTCCCATTCCTGGCTATTGCCTACTGGATAATGCCATGTAGCAAGGTATGAACAGATAACTACATGCGCAAACACAATTGCAAACTACAGTTAAAATAAAACGCACACATATAATTTAGGGAACTTATTGATCTCTGCACTATTGCTTCTCAGAAAAATATTATTTTCTATTCTTGTTCCACCTGTTATTTGCAGCCAACTAAAGTATTTCAAACTGCACTTGAAGTCTCATCATGCAGCTTATTGGCTCATTACCCACCAGGAAACACAATTCCCACTATTGTTCTTTGTTGCTCATATGACTTTACCACAAGTTGGGAAGAATGTAAAGTTTGGAACGACAGCAAAGGCCTTGATATTAACTTAGCATTAGTTCATTTCAGGACATCTCAGACTCACTTCTCAGCTCAACATTTAGGCTCAGCTTTTATTATTCTAATCTTAGCTTCATCATCATCTACTCTCAGACTGAGCTGAACTTGAAGTGTGAATATTAACGTGTCTGTCTGCACTCTTGTTAGAGCCCTATCAGTGCATAGTAACTGCGTACTGTATGATATGCCATTTCAAATGTGCAGTACCTTTTATAAGTCAGTCCATATGGAAGCAGATACTGTCACGGCGGGGATTGCCGGTTTGTTTAAGGAACGGACCCAAAAACAGACACAGGAGAAACAAACTGATACAAAAACAGAAAAACGAGGCAAGGTAAAAAAGTGGAACTAAACTAAAACATAAACTGGAAAAACTATGACTGACTCTGAAAATGATGACAAAGACGAGAGCAGGAATTAAACAGGAACATGCAAACATAAACATGAAACAAGCATAAACATGAACATGAGCAGTAGGGACAAACTCTGTGACCTGACGTGACTTTGACATGACAATAAACAGATGACCCAACAAAGAACAGGAGACAGAGGACTTAAATACACAGAAGGGCAATGAGGGAAGTGGAAACACCTGGGGAGGCACAGCTGACACAGATGAACATGATGCCATAGGGGGAAGTAAAACAAAACACGCTGAACATGGAAACACTAGACTCTTCAAAATAAAACAGGAAACATGGAGAGACATAGATATGACCTACAACATAGACACACAACACAGACACGAAACACATGACAGACTGGACAGGAAACAAGACACATAACCAGAGAGACATAGATGAAACAAAAACTAGAATAAAACTCAACTAAATCCTAACTAATAATAACACAAGAACTTACTATCATCAACTTAACATAAGAAACTCAAAAATATAAAATAAACTCAAAATGCTGGGTCACAGACCCAGCCCGTGATAGAGTCACATGAAAAGATACAGTCATGTGAAAAAGAACGTACCTCTTTTAATTCTAAATGTTTTTAGGTATCAAAACTTTTAAAATCATTCGGTGCCCAGCAAGTCTTAAAATCAAGGAAATTTTGGCAGTTTGTTTCATCTTGAGCATTGTTGTGTTTACACAGTGCCAAGGGGTAAAGACATCACCACTGATCTTAGAGATGCAATTGTTACTATCCATGAAGCTAAGGCCCCAAGCATGTTATAAGACATTTTAAGCTCATTCAGTATAAAAAAGGTTTTCTTAAATTGTGTATAACATTACAGACAGATTTTTTATAGTCCCGAATTATTAACTAATACCCTGTATTCTTATAACACAGGGTATCTTGAGCGATCGTGGCTCAAGAGTTGGGCGTTCGTCTTGTAATCAGAAGGTTGCCGGTTCGAGCCCCGGCTCGGACAGTCTCGGTCGTTGTGTCCTTGGGCAAGACGCTTCACCTACCGCCTACTGGTGACGGCCAGAGGGGCCGATGGCGCGATATGGCAGCCTCGCTTCTGTCAGTCTGCCCCAGAGCAGATGTGGCTACAACTGTAGCTTGCCTACACCAGTGAATGAATAGTGGAATTGTAAAGCACTTTGAGGGTCTCGAAAAGCGCCATATAAATGCAATCCATTATTATTATTAATTACCCTGAATATAAAAATACAATCCTAGGTTATACAGAATCATCACAAATAAACCATAAGCACTTAATGTAGGTTTTTCCAATTTCTTAAGCTGTAGTCTTCTTGATTCCACCTCATTTCTGCAGTTGTAACCTTTTTACAGCTACAGACAATAATCCACTTTTTCCCCTAAATACTAAATATGGTTCTTCTGTAAATGACACAAACCTTACAACCTTGTTAGGATGATTACAGGAATATATATGCACTAGACTCTAAAGATATGGCCAAATTAAATGTCAAACCTTACAGATTTACAGTTTCAGAACACAATATAATAACTGTTTGATTATAGGGCATGTGGGACATTTTCTGACATTTTCTTCATTCTCATCAAGCAGATTGTAATTTCTAAAGTGACACAATATGACATCGGCCACACTCAGACACAGGAGCTGAGCAAGCGGTTATGCAAATCCTCTCATCAGCCTGAATAATCCTGCACCTCATCATCACCAAGTGGTGTGTGTGTGTGTGTGTGTGTGTGTGTGTGTGTGTGTGTGTGTGTG